>JAWNNV010000326.1:60000-276712 GCA_035044485.1 Scaptomyza reducta
TTCACGTGTCAAAGCCGCCACGTTGATCGCTGAACTTATTGTTGCTGCATTTTGCGCATCAATTAAATTTGTAGCGGCATTCGCTTTGCGCTCCTCTCCTGCCTGTTAATGTTGTTTCGAATTCACTTCCTTGGCTGTCAGTGCATTGACTTTTGACAACGGCAACAACAATAACAACAACAACACGACAAACAACAGCAACGATAACAACTCGTTATAGTTGTTTTTCCAGACAGTGTGTTTATAATTTAATGAAACTAAACTTAATTAGCATGTTAACGCTGTTAACTACATTTGCAATCTGCAATCTGCCGAAAGTTCAACGAACTCGCAAATTACTTTAGAACGCTTTGTCTGGCAAAAACAAAAACAAAAACAAAAGCGAAAAATCAAAAACATAAATAAACTGATGAGCAATAGTCTGATTCCGCTTTCGTTGCAAATTTGTTGCTGCTCTCTTATCAGTCAGCATTAGCTCTTTTGAAGGCCTACACACCGCACAGTTCCAAATATCAATTCATAATCTGATTTCCAACACTCGACCGACAAGACGCAGTCGATGTCGCATTTGAACGACCTTGATGACAATGAACTCACTTACACTCACAAGGCAAGAGTATATATACATACAAACAGGTCTATATGTCTATATGTTTCTGTCAATTTTACTGAAATCGTTTTGTCAAGTGCTCGTAAAATAAAATCATCTATGTTATAGCAAATCGCGTTAAGATAGTCACACAATTTGCATCATAAAATATTAAAGCAAATAAGACTGCGTATTTTGAAACTGTTTACCCGATTTTTGTTTACCAACTTCAGTGTTGTCTGCTGCTGCCATTAAGTCTGGCATTGCACCCCTTTTAAGTATTTATCAACGCGCTGATATGAACAAGTGAGAAGGCTCTAGTCGAGAAATCCCGACTAGACTATACCCTGAACCCTATACTTTACGCGTACAGTCACTGCTTGCAAGTATGTGTGTATACGCGTATAGTGCATACTTGACTTAACTTCAATGCTCCATATCTCAGGTGTTTCTTAACTGATTTTAAATAAACTTTCACAGATTGTCAATATTTCGTCTAATGTTTCAAACTGCATCACAAAGTTTTCCAAATTCAAGATTTTGTTGTTATCGATAACAAGTGTATATCGGAAACCGGGAAAGTTATCGAAACCATATCGACTCGGCTGTTGATGCTGATCAAGAATATATATACTTTACGGGGTCGGAGATGCTTCCTTCTGCCTGTTACATACTTTTGCACAAAACCATCATACCCTTTTTACCTATTTTCAATGGGTTCAGGGTATAAAAAGGTAATCGACGACCATAAAAAAGGGGAGAAATCAATTGTAAGCACTGAAAACAGTATTGAAATAAATTGTAAGCACTGAAAACAGTATTGAAAAGATATTATTGAAAACTATTTAGATATTCAAAAATATCTCTGAGATCGACGCGTTCATACATACGGACGGACAGACGGGCATGGCTATATCGACTCGGCTGTTGATGCTTATCAAGAATATATATACTTTATGGGGTCGGAGATGATTCCTTCTGCTTGTTACATACTTTTGCACAAAACCATTATACCCATTTTGAATGGGTTCAGGGTATAAATATAGGCACTTTAAGGTTTTTAAAAAAACTCGGCTTATTTAGTACCTCACGGTAGTATCAGAAGCAATTAACTCAGGTTTAGCAAGCCCCATACCACTCTGACAAAGCTAGAACCAGTTGTGAATTACAAGGCAGGGGAAGTGAAAAATTGATTTCTTACCTTTAATACTCAATATCTCCAGTGTTTCTCAACCGATTTCAATAAAATTTTCACAGATTGTCATTATTTAGTCTAATCTTTCAAACTGCATCACAAAGTTTTCCAAATTCAAGATTTTGTTGTTATCGATCACATGTGTATATCGGAAACGGGAAGAGTTAGCGAAAATTTAACTTTCACAGATTGTCAATATTTAGCCTAATCTTTCAAACTGCATCAAAAAGTTTTCCAAATTCAAGATTTTGTTGTTATCGATCACATGTGTATATCGGAAAGGGGAAGAGTTATCGAAAATTTAACTTTCGCAGATTATCATTATTTCGTCTAATGTTTCAAACTGCATCACAAAGTTTTCCAAATTCAAGATTTTGTTGTTATCGATAACAAGTGTATATCGGAAACCGGGAAAGTTATCGAAACCATATCGACTCGCCTGTTGATGCTGATTAAGAATATATATACTTTATGGGGTCGGAGATGCTTCCTTCTGCACAAAACCAGTATACCCTTTTTACCCATTCAGGGTTACGATATTTAAGGTAAATGTGAAATTTCCTCTTCTTTTAGATATTTTGCAGACAACGTTTTGAGATTGTTATTTGCAAATAATATATACGCAATATTTGGAAGTGAATGTGCATATCTGATGGGCTTGCTTTGTATTTCACTCGATACGTAACGTGTAATGATTAGGGTTTCTTTTCGCAAGGTTTTGCAACTTTCACACACAAACATGAGTCACGCTCATGAAAAGAGCTTTGAAAAGTGCACCAACACAAGGAGAGCGCGTTGTTATGTGTTGGTGTGCACTTAAAAAAGTTATTGTAAAACAGCTAAAAGAGAAATGCATTAGCGGAAATAGTTGATACCCATGTACGTAGTATGTAGTAGTTTATTGTGTTGTAGGGTCGATTTAGTCTGTCCTGTTATTAAATTTGCCGCACTTTACAAATAATCTGGGGAAATACGAATTCACAAGTATAAACGCTGTATGGAAGAATTGGCTGTACATTGCTTTATGTCATGCCATTAAAATTTGAAAAGCCGTATCGAGCGATGACGGTTAATAACAGCTTACAAATTGTGGCAGATGACAACAACAGCGAACCGAACCGAACCCAACCGAACCGAACTGAACTGAGCGGAGGTTGGGCGGTGCTGGGTTAGTTGGTCGGCAGCTTGAAATGATTGCAGCAATGGCAAATATAAATATCATGTAGGCGACTCGGCGCTATGGCACCTGGCTCCTATTACATGTGCACGCCACCAACAGCAACAATTGCAAGTAAAAGCTAATATTAAAAGCGGAAAATTTCCATGGCACCGTCAACCAACAGCAACCAGCAAGCAACAATCGCGCCAAACCACCCAACAATACCTTTGGGTTTTTTATTTTTGCGTGCCATATGCGAGTTCGAAAGGATTTCCGGTTTATGCTGTTGCTTACCAACCGCCCCCTAATCACCTGCTCCTCCTACTCCTACCAGATCGTGTGCACTTCTTTAACCTCTTGTAATTGTTTTGTTGTGCATATAGTTCAAAGCGAATGTTTGATATGCTACGTCTTCTCAAGCTACACTACTCTATCTATTATTTACAGGACTTTATTGTGGACACTACTGCCTGCCAGATTGTGAAATGCAATTTCATTATGACTAAATATCCTGCTGGTAGACTCAATCCTATTGTTTCGACCAGCTCAAAGCGAACATTAATTGTGGATTGTCAGCTGTTGGGAATTTTATTTATATGCAGTTGTCACAAGGCGCAAATCCACAACACAAAAGGGACAACTTTAATGAAATAACTGGGATGCATAACTACCATTGGCCATGTGCATCAAAGTGCACCTGAAAGAACAAAAGAACGCCGCACAACGGTTTGCTCCAGTTGCCAGTGGCAAATTGCCAGCCCAAGAACTTTATCCACTTCAATCCCAAAAAAACTTGAACATATGCGGTAAAAACGTGTGCCATACGTGCAACAAACAGCAAACAGCAAACAGGATACATACAGTCTCTATTGGGTGCCGGCTGCATGTCGAGCAGATCTGACACAGCTCGTGCGTGAGTGCTGCGATATGTGTGTTGGTGTCCAAAACATTGACATGAACTTGGCCCGTCTCTAGCAAAGTTTTGTCTTTGCCTGCTTACCATCAGGTGAGGCATTGAGGCAGGCAACCATACGTGATGCCTGGCACCCTCTATGTGCCTTTCCCTTTTTTTCTAGTGAGCTCCTTGCCGCTGAACCATCAGCTCTTACTGCCAGTTGGCAACGCTCCTGCTGGTCGTCGTGGCTTTGTTTTCGATTTTCCTTTGCTTAAAGCCTTTTTGCAACGTTTACGTTTTGTATATGCCGGTTGTTGTCGTAGGCCTGCCTGCTGCCTGTTGGTTGTTGCTTATCCTGTGTGTCGTTGAACTCGAAACCGGTGCCAAGGAATAGAAGTAATACCTGTACCTCTAGACCTCTGTACTTATGCATGCAAACATACAAACACACACATACATTCTGCACTTGACTTTGCCGAAACGGAGGGCGCGACGGGGCAGGACACACAGCTATGACAACTTTTGCTGAAGCCTGCAAAGGCGCCGGGTCCCAAGCTTAAGCATAAAAGCCGAATAAGCGCAACACAAAAGGTCCAACTGAACTCGGCTTAAGAAATGTAAACAAGCTGAAACAAAGTGCAACGCTGCCGAGTTTGCTTGTTTGTCCAGGCGCCATGACAACCCTATTGGCGAACGCTGCCAACACACTGAGCAGTGTGTGTGTGTGTGTGCATCTGAACATCTTATGCATAAAAAGTCTATTGAAATTTACTCTTTTTGCCCATTGCAATCCATGTGGGCCACAACATGCCATGCCATACCGGGCACTATAACATTTTTGGCAGTCAATACCATAAACTCTGAGCATGTGTAAATATTTGAGAAGCTAGAAAATGAAACGATAGCGGGGCCCACAGGCAATATGCTCGATGAATTCATTTGACAGCATAAATTAAACGATAAAGAAAATCCAATTGCCAGTTGGACAGGTTCGAAAAATGTGTTTGAAAGGCACAATTTTGAAAGCCTTTGATGCTTACATTTATAAATTTATAAATAACTACTATAGTACTTGATATAAACATAAATATATATGACAAAATGAAAATAATATCTGTACTAAAATGCACATCAGAATGCAGTTAAAATGAAAATGTTTTATGAATGAATTTCATATTTTTAGCAACTTAAGTAATAACCTTTTCATATTCAGTTGAATCGAATTATATGTCAGTTATCTGGCTCGGTTTCTACTACAAAAAACAAGTAAGAAGGCTCTAGTCGAGGAATCTAGACTAGTATACGCGTATAGTGCATACTTTCCTCACTTAAATTTTCCATATCTCCAGTGTTTCTCAACCGATTTCAAAAAAATGTTCACAGATTATCATTATTTCGTCTAATCTTTCAAACTGCACCACAAAGTTTTCCAAATTCAAGATTTTGTTGTTATCGATCACATGTGTATATCGGAAACGGGAAGAGTTATCGAAAATTTAAATTTCACAGATTATCATTATTTCGTCTAATGTTTCAAACTGCATCAAAAAGATTTCGGAATTCAAGATCTTGTTGTTATCGATCACATGTGTATATCGGAAACGGGAAGAGTTATCGAAAATTTAAATTTCACAGATTATCATTATTTCGTCTAATGTTTCAAACTGCATCAAAAAGATTTCGGAATTCAAGATCTTGTTGTTATCGATGACATGTGTATATCGGAAACGGGAAGAGTTATCGAAAATTTAAATTTCACAGATTATCATTATTGCGTCTAATGTCTCAAACTGCATCAAAAATATTTCGGAATTCTAGATCTTGTTGTTATCGATCACATGTGTATAGCGGAAACGGGAAGAGTTATCGAAAATGTAAATTTCACAGATTGTCATTATTTCGTCTAATGTTTCAAACTGCATCAAAAGAATTTCGGAATTCAAGATTTTGTTGTTATCGATCACATGTGTATATCGGAAAAGGAAAGATTTATCGAAATTTTGAAACAAACTTGTACTGCCTAGGGGTTAGACGAGCTTATGTACCAAATCTAGAGTCTCTAGCTCTTATAGTCTCTGAGATTGACGCTTTCATACATACAGACACAGTCTGTTCCTTTTAACCCATTTTCAATTGGTTCAGGGTATAAGAAAAACACACAAACTCTCACACACAGATGCTTTAAAGTTGAAGCCGCTCGGGAATTCGTGGTTTAATGCACACATCACGATAAAGTTCACTCACTGTAAGAACATTTCATAATTTTATAGTTTCGATTCAGCATCATTTGACTACAGTTTATCTCACACACTCACATAACTACATACGTACATACATACATACATATATGGTCAGTTAGAATCGTTGGGGCTTTGTGATGGCATAGAAGCCTCGGGGCTGCAGTCCTCATTTGCCGACATGTAAAATGATGCGTAAACAATATTCTGACGCATCATTAAAACGCCTGAACAAGGCGCATCGATCAGCTTCACGTTCAGTTGGGAATCATCTCGATTGTCTCTCTCTCTCACTCTCTGTGTGTGTGTGTGTGTGTATGTGAAATGGTCATGTTCTGTTGGCGCAGAACGAACACGATTATGATGACGCATCGCGATGCATGAAAGCGAGCAACAGAGTTGCCAGTTTGAGCTTCAGGCTCGTCACTGAACTGCCTCAACACAAACAACAATAATAACAACAACAACAACAACAACAGCAGGCAAAAAACAACTAATTCAATTTTGCTCGCTTGGACACGGACTGGGTTAGCTCGTCGGTCCCGGGTTCGTCATGTCCACCTTCACGCGCAGTGCAACAAAGTTCAATTGCCTCGAGTACGCAGTACGATGCCACGCGCTCCCTATCTCTCTCGCTCTCTCTCGCTCTCTCTCGCTCTCTCTCTCGCTCTCTCCCCGTTATTCTTATTCTTACTCCTTTTTGGACATGCATGTTGCTGGCTGAATGTATCGCTTGATCGTTCGTTGCTTGCCCATTTGTTGTTGTTATTGCTGCTGCATGCTCACTGCTTGTTTATGCTGATCTCTGTAATGAGATATAATGCCGGCCGGCCGGCCGGCCGGCTGGCCTCAAGACAACTCAAAACAACAACAACAGCAACACCAAAGAGTCGTGGCAAGCAGCAGCTTCTTAAAGGCACCGGCACTTGACCTGCAGAATGGCAGCTTTGTACTCAAGACTGGGGACTGTGGACTGCGGATCTGCCTCAACAGAGAAAAACTTGTGCTTAAATTTAAGCAAGGGCCGTCCAAGAACTTTTTCACATATATGAAAAAGCCTTTTATATGTGAAAGATATATCAGATGCTTTTTCACATATGTGCATATAATCATTTTTCATCATATGCACATATAATCATTTTTCATCATATGCAAATGTAATAATTTTTCATCATATGCACATATGTGAAAAAGCATCTCATAAATGTATAGAAAAAAAAGCTAAAAAAAATTTAATTTAAATGTTTTTTAATTTATACAAAAACACGTGAAGGAACTTTCTTTCACATATGTGAAAAAGCATCAGATATATATATAGAAAAAACAGCTAAAAAAAAATATCATGTAAATGTTTTTTGATTTATACAAAAACACGTGAAGGAACTTTACGATTAATCTGTAGATCAGATCGCTGAACTTCTAAAATCATTGCCCCTAAATATTTTTTTGGTATTGGTAAAGGACCAAAAAAAAAAGGTCATCTCCTCCATTTATAGTGGGAAAGAGCAACAAAAAAAAAAAAGATAATAAAAAAAAATTATTTCATCTCCTCTATTTCTGGCTAAATTCTTTAAGTTGAAAAAAATATTAACAGGTTAACAAAATACCACATATTTCCTTCTTACTCACAAAAGTCATTTTAACCCCCCAAAACTTCACTTTTACCCAAAAAGGGGTAATTTATTATTATTTGCACATATGTGAAAAAGCATCAGATATATATATATATAGAAAAAAAAGCTAAAAAAAAAAATATAATGTAAATGTTTTTTGATTTATACAAAAACACGTGAAGGAACTTTACGATAAATCTGTAGATCAGCGGCCGGGGAACTTCTAAAATCATTGCCCCTAAATATTTTTTTGGTATTGGTAAAGGACCACAAAAAAAAGGTCATATTCTCCATTTATGGTGGAAAAAAAATAAAAATAAAATAAATAAAATAAAAAAAAAAAAAATAAATAAAAAAATAAAAAAAAAAATATATATATATAATTTCATCTCCTTTATTTCTGGCTAAATTCTTTAAGTTGAAAAAAATATTAACAGGTTAACAAAATACCACATATTTCCTTCTTACTCACAAAAGTCATTTTAACCCCCCAAAACTTCACTTTTACCCAAAAAGGGGTAATTTACCCCTGATCAACGACCTGCTGTACTTTGACGTTTGGCAAACTTATGAAGCAAACCACAAGAGAGCATTCGTATGTAAGTGCGACTGTTGTGTGTGTGTGTGTGTGTGATCAACAACAACTAATATCATCATGAACATTTGGTCTACATCATTATCATGCTGCATTCGTGATTGTTGTCGCATCAAAAAGGCAACAACAACAACAACAACAACGAGTTTGATAAGTCGTGCGGCGACAGAAGCAACACAGCCTCTAAATAAGTTTTACTTGCCAAAGCAGCTCACGTATGACTAAACGAGAGAGCGAGAGGGAGAGAGAGGGAGGCAGAGGCAGAGGCACAGCACTGACCTGGACAAGTCGTCAGAGTTAAGAAGTGACGAAGCGGATCCTCAACATTGGCGTTGAGTGAATCAACAAACATTATGCATACAGCTGATTCTGATTCTGATTGAAAGCAGCAAATGAGTGGGTGTGGGTGGGGGAAGGGGGGGTAAGAAAACAGGGGTCGATGCGCCTGAACTCCATGCGTGTATATTAATAACCGGCCTCGACCCCAAGCGAACAGAAAACAGAAAAACAGCAACAACCGCAGCGTAGCGTCAACGAACGTGCCCAAGTAATAAAGAAATCTTCAATGTTGGCGGGGGCGCACGCTCATGCGGCTGCATGCTGATAGTATGAAGTGGTGGCAACAGGGGGGATTAAGTGTATGTGGTGGTGTGTGAGTGTATGGGGATGAGCAGAGCTGCTTCTCGGAATAAAGCAAACAAAAAAGCAAACAAGAACAAGAAATTGGCAAGCGCGTTCAAGAGGCGCATAAATTACAGCGCTTGACTCTTGTTGTTGTTGTTGTTCCTTTGGCAGGAAATGCATTGCTACCGCATCGTTGAATCGTTGACATTGCAAAGCTTTCGCATCAAGACGTTGCCGCCCCAAAAACAACGGACACACCCATTTACAGCAACAGCGAGCAGCAACAACAGCAGCAACTTTTGCAAGTTAAGCAATTTTTGTTTAATTTTTTAATTGCCATTGCGACCGAATGTTATCGAAGTTGGTAATTAAAAATGCGTAACGCGCCTTTGTTCTTGATTAACATTGGTCTTTGTTGTGTTGTTGTCACAGTTGTTGCTGCTGCTGCTAATGTGTCGGACGCCTGCTGCTTTGATCGTGCCACCAGCAGCGTGAAGTCTAGGCTCTAGAGCAGCGGTCGGGGAACTTTTTTAACTATTACCCCAAAATATTTGTGTGGAACTGACATTATCCATTGGCAAAAAAGCAAAAAAAAAATAAAAAAAAAAATAAAAAATAAATAAATAAAAAATAAAAATTTTTATCCCCTTGCCAAGAGCAAAAAAAAAATTAAAAAAAATAAATATATTACTATTAACCCCTTGCAAAAAAAAAAATATAAAAAAAAATAAAAAATAAAAAAAATAAAATAAAAAAATATTTGTATCCCCTTGCCAAAGGAGCCAAAAAAATAATTTATTTTCCTCTTGACAAAAGAGGAAAAAAAAAAATAAAAAAAAATAAGTTCTTTAAAATATTTTCTTTTTACTCACAAAAGTAATTTTTACCCCCACAAAATTTCACTTTTACCCAAAAAGGGGTAATTTACCCCTGTTCCACGACCGCTGCTCTACAGCTTAGAGTAAAGTCCTGGTTAGCTAACTCAATATGAGTTTGGGAAACGATTCAATCACTGTTCAAGACTTACCCCTCTATAGATTTATGATATTCAATGTTATTCGTTGAGAAACTCACCTGAAATATAAAGGAGAAAATATTTGTAAATAAGTTGTAAATAAATAATAAATTTAAGAGAATGCACAAATGTTTGATATTAAATTTAAGAGAATGCATCCTGAATAAATGCATATGAAAACAGCAGAAAAGACTATTGTTGCTGCTGCTGTTGTTGTTGTTAATGGGATTTAAAGGTACAATTTGTGAAAAGGCAAACCAAAAAGCAGATAATAATAATAATGCCGATGTTCAGGTTCTGTGGCAAATCGACTGCGGCGGCATCCTCCTAAACTGAACCTAGCCCAACATTGTTTTCGTTTTACCCCAATATACATTGTCAGTGTGCTGTCGTGGTCGCCGCCTTGTTGCTGTTGCTGTTGCTGCTGTTGTTGTTTTGTTGTTGTTTTTCGTTTTTATATCTGCGCCTGAGAATCATGTTGCGGAGCCAGTGAGCAACATGTTTGTGCGGCAGCAGTAACAGCTTGCGAGTGCTTCGGCACTCGGCGACGATGAAGAAGACAACAATGCAATGGCCAAGCCTCTTGCCAGCTGCTTTTTGTGCTACTTCCACACAAACACACACACACTCGCACACTAAGAACAGCAGCAGCAGCGATGTTGTTGCTGCCACTTGCCGTGGACTTGCTCATCACCTGGATTTACTAGCAATTGCAAGTCCAAAAGTCGCTGCTTCGTGCATTCGTTCCTCCTGCCTTCTCCATTATCTTCATCATCATTATCATTGTTGTTGTCCGTTGTCCGTTGTTGTTCACTATACCCTGTTTTGCTGCCTGCGTTCCACTTCAACACCCCACGGCCCACTGCCTTTCCCACACACACAGTTGCTTGCAGCAGTTGCTCTTCCTCAGAGTGCAGCAGAGTTCGTTCCACTCGGCTTTTTATTTATGTTGTTGTCGTGTTGTTGTTGCTGTTGCTGTTGTTGTTGTTTCTTTTCCTTGCCTTGTTCGCTTTGTTTTGATATCATGCATTTTGTTTTGCTATTCATATTTCTTCTGGATTTTGTATTTTGCTCGCCGTTCCCGTTCCCGTTCCCGTTCTCTCTCTCTCTCTCTTGACGCTGATAATTGCAGCGAGGCGAGAAACTGGAATTGCACTCGTGACGTCACTATTGAGGGCATTCACTTTATGTTGACGCTTGTTGCTGTTGTTTACTGCAACAACGCAACATGTTGCTGACAGCGACTGCTGCATGGGCAATCAATTATTATCATGTTGTACTGAATTCGGTTCCATTTACAATTGGTTTCTCCCGCTTTCCGCTGTTCTTTTCTCTTAGCCCATTGTCCATTTGATGAGACACGAAAGTTAAATTTACACATCGATTGCAGTTTTGCAGGCGCGCACATTGTCACGATAAATCAATTGCACTTTTGGCCTCCACATCAGCGGCTTTGAGCCAACTCGCTCCACAGTAGCCCCAAAAGCCAGACACATGCGATGTTGCTGTCGTCGTTGTTATTGCGTGGTGGTTGTTGCATCGTCAACGAGCTCACAGTAGCAACATGCGGCTGACACTGACATTTACTTATGTTAATGTTGACAAAAGAGCCAAGCCAAAACAAAATACCAGCCATAACAAAATCGTTGTTTGTCGGAAAGTGCAGTCATGGAATAAAGTCAGTTGCTGCTTTTCAATTGCTGCATCAATACTGTATTTAACTTGAACTAGACTCTTGATACAATCAACATGAAGCTAGGCTTATTGGAGACAAAAATTTAGTTTAAAACTTATGTTATAATTTTAAATCGAAATCTTTTTGTCACAGAATATATTGTAAATTGTGCTGGAAAAGATGAAACGGTTTAAGTTTCCTTGTTTCTTATACTTCTTGCTTCCCTCAAACAAAATACTTGACAATTATTTGGCTTCTTAAACTTTGGATTAATACTTATGTTATAATTTTAAATCGAAATCTTTTTGTCACAGAATATTGTAAATTGTGCTGGATGTTATTAAGGCTTATAGAAGGTGAAACGGTTTAAGTTATTTAGGGTTGTAGAAGCTGAAACGGTTTAAGTTTCCTTTGTTAAAACACTTCTTGCTTCCCTCAGACAAAATAGTTGACAATTATTTGGCTTCTTAAACTTTAGATTAAAACTTATGTTATAATTTTAATTCGAAATCTTTTTGTCACAGAATATATTTTAAATTGTGCTGGAGAAGATGAAACGGTTTAAGTTTCCTTTGTTAAAAATTGTAAATTGTGCTGGATGTTATTTAGGCTTGTAGAAGGTGAATCGGTTTAGGTTTCCTTCTCCTTTCCCTCAAACAAAATACTTGACAATTATTTGGCTTCTTAAACTTTAGATTAAAACTTATGTTATAATTTTAAATCGAAATCTTTTTGTCACAGAATATATTTTAAATTGTGCTGGAGAAGATGAAACGGTTTAAGTTTCCTTTGTTAAAACACTTCTTCCTTCCCTCACACAAAATACTTGACAATTATTTGGTTTCTTAAACTTTAGATTAAAACTTATGTTATAATTTTAAATCGAAATCTTTTTATCACAGTATATTGTAAATGGATGTTATTTAGGCTTGTATAAGGTGAAACGGTTTAGGTTTCCTTCGTCCTTCCCTCAAACAAAATACTTGACAATTATTTGGTTTCTTAAACTTTGGATTAAAACTTATGTTATCATTTTAAATCGAAATCTATTTTGTATATTGTGCTGGATGTTATTAAGGCTTATAGAAGGTGAAACGGTTTAAGTTATTTAGGCTTGTAGAAGCTGAAACGGTTTAAGTTTCCTTTCTTGAAATACTTCTTCCTTCCCTCAGACAAAATACTTGACAATTATTTGGTTTCTTAAACTTTGGATTAAAACTTATGTTATAATTTTAAATCGAAATCTATTTTGTATATTGTGATGGATGTTATTTCGGCTTGTAGAAGATGAAACGGTTTAAGTTATCTAGGCTTGTAGAAGCTGAAACGGTTTAATTTTCCTAGTTTCATATACTTCTTGCTTGCCTTAAACAAAATACTTGACAATTATTTGGTTTCTTAAACTTTGGATTAAAACTTATGTTATAATTTTAAATCGAAATCTTTTTGTTATTATATTTATTTATATTTATATATTGTAAATTGTGCTGGATGTTATTTCGGCTTGTAGAAGGTGAAACGGTTAAAGTTTCCTTGTTTGATATACTTCTTCCTTCCCCCTCAAACAAAATACTTGACAATTATTTGGCTTCTGTTAACATTTTCGAAACATGTTCAACGCTTGACCTTTTTTTGCAAAAGCTCAATTTATGAGCACAGCACATGAGCATAGAACATGCAAAGCGCTATGTCAACAGCAACACACACATGTACCAAACCCCCCTCTCTCCACACACACACACACACTCCACCTACCCACATGCCACATGCCGTTGAACTGGCGTGTCAGCAGTGCAATTATTGTGATTTTTTTTTTGTTGCATCCATGTCATGGCATGGCAATAGCAAATAAAAGCCGCTACAGCTCACAGTTTCATTTGTACTACGTTGGAGCTTCAACTGGATCATTAGGCGCGCCCTGGAGCCGTTAATTTCTGCAGCCCAAAAAGTGTTCGCCAATAGAAGGGCCGAGAGGAGATATGACGAAAGAGAGAAACACAAACTAAATGCAGCATTTAAGATAAATTTGCGACGATAGCATAGACCAGACCAGACCAGACCAGGCCAGGCCAGACAGACTAAGCCACGTTTGCGGCACGATGGAGCATGGAGTATAAGGGCAGTAGAAACAGATAATGGCAATCAAGTTCAATGCAAGCAATGTAATACGAACCTGACTGGCTGGCTCCAAAGGACAGCACTCTCGAGCCGAGCAACTTATTGGCCATTTCGCTTTGTGGCTAAGACTTTGTCTTACCGTTCAATCGCTTAAGAAAAAGGAGCAAAGAAACTGAAGCACAGAAGCAACAATTGTTGCAAAAACAACAACAACAAACACCATGCAACAGTCCGATTGAGAGTTGGAGTAAAGAGCAAGAGTAATGAAATTGGTCGATCTAATTTGTGTCTGTCTCTTTCTACCTTTTTATACCCTGAACCCATTGAAAATGGGTAGAAAGGGTATAATGGTGTTGTGCAAAAGTATGTAACAGGCAGAAGGAAGCATTTCCGACCCCATAAAGTATATATATTCTTGATCAGCATCAACAGCCGAGTCGATATAGTTTCGATAACTTTCCCGGTTTCCGATATACACATGTTATCGATAACAACAAAATCATGAATTTGGAAAACTTTGTGATGCAGTTTGAAACATTAAACAAATATTGACAATCTGTGAAAGTTAAATTTTCGATAACTCTTTCCGTTTCCGATATACACATGTGATCGATAACAACAAAATCTTGAATTTGGAAAACCTTTTGATACAGTTTGAAAGATTAAACAAATATTGACAATCTGTGAAAGTTAAATTTTCGATAACTCTTTCCGTTTCCGATATACACATGTGATCGATAACAACAAAATCTTGAATTTGAAAAACTTTTTGATGCAGTTTGAAAGATTAGACTAAATAATGACAATCTGTGAAAATGTTTTATTGAAATCGGTTGAGAAACAGCGGAGATATGGAGTATTGAAGTTAAGAAAGTATGCACAATAAGCGTACACACACACACACATACTCACACTGGCAATACTCTCGAAGTATAGGGTTCAGGGTATCGTCTTGTCGGGATTTCTCGACTAGAGCCTTCTTACTTGTTTTTAATAAGGTGCCGATTTTAATTGGAGTTCAATGCTCCATTGGTTTAGTGGCAAGGGCCGCACCAGTAATGATGACCCGTAAATCAGAAAAATCAACACATAAAAACTAAACAATCGCCTCATTAATTACAATTAGAAGTGTTTATTGCTGAAGCGCAGCCATAAACCCGACTCCCGAGCCCAACCAACGTGGCTTGCGTCATCATCAAAGAAGATGCCTTTACTTAACGATCACAGCGAGCACCACATTTTCGCCATGGAGGCAAAATAAAAAAAAAATATAAAAAAAATAAAAGAAGAAAAGTAAAATGCGAGCCTGGAGACGATGGAGTTGACGGCTTTGACAGCGGACCCAAGTCTCCCCAGGCTGCAGCGCGACCGATGTTTGCCACTCGGGGGCATTACTGTAGGATTCATCAATCAACAGCTGTCATTGCAGCAGCCGGCAGCCGGCAGCCAACAGTCGGCAACCGGCGACCGGCGACCGGTTCCGTTCAGGTCCATGCCATCGGTCCACGCGGTCCACTTTAAATCAGTCCCGCTGTCCCATTTATGCGTCTGTCACTCGCTGACGCTGCGCATGCGCAACGTTGCAATCAACGTTTTGCCCAGTGCCAATTTCAAAAACTCAAAATTCAAGGCGCAGCGTGGCAAGGCGAGGCGGGGCGGGGTGCACCCCTGGAGCTCAGCTTCCTGTGTTGGCTCGTAACTCTCCGATTGTCGTTCACTGTTTGTTTTGCCATCGGTCAGCTCTTTTCTTTCCCGTTTGTCTTTTCGTTCAGTTTGTTTGCTGTTTGTTGTTTGTTGGCCTTTCCATCGCGTTTTTGCCATTTGGTTGCTTGGAAAATTGCTACTCAGTGAACTGTCGATTTATGCAAATGCTGGCGATAATTGTGCCACGAGTATTGCATAATCATGACACATAACAAATGATACGCTGATTTCACCACCAGCATTCGAAATCAACATCAGTGTCAGAGCTTATTAGAATTGACTGGCGGAATACCAGATTGAAAAGCTGCCACATTATGTATTTGAGCGAATATTGAAAGAAAGTATGGGCCACGATCTCAATCCAAAACAAAGGCTTCCACACTTTCCAGGTCAATTAAGGATACAACAAAAAGGGTTTGAGTGTCAACCAATTCACATGGCTGTGGTTGGGGGCTCAAATGTTTCCAGGCCATTTAGCTTTTGCCTTTGTGGCTGGCTCGCCCAGGGTTTGTGGCTATTTTTTGCTGGCCGGCCATCACAGTTTATTAACCGTTTTTTCCGTTTTTATACCCTTATACTTGAAAATGGGTAAAAAGGGTATAATGGTTTAGTGCAAGAGTATGTAACAGACAGAGGGAAGCATCTCCGACCCCATAAAGTATATATATTCTTGATCGGCATCAACAGCCGGATCGATATAGTTTCGATAACTTTCCCGGTTTCCGATATACACATGTTATCGATAACAACAAAATCTTGAATTTGGAAAACTTTTTGATGCAGTGTGAAAGATTAGACAAAATAATGTTAATAAGCAGTTTAAAAATTTCGATAACTCTTTCCGTTTCCGATATACACATGTGATCGATAACAACAATATCTTGAATTTGGAAAACTTTATGATGCAGTTTGAAAGATTAGACTAAATAATGATAATCAATGAAAATTTGATTGAAATCGGTTGAGAAACACCGGAGATATGGAACATTGAAGATAAGAAAGTATGCACTATACTCTTATACATACACACACTCACACATACTTGCAAGCAGTGACTGTACGCGTTAAGTATAGTGTTCAGGGTATAGTCTAGTCGAGATTTCTCGACCAGAGCCATCTTACTTGTTTTTTTTTTCGTTTTTAGTTGATGTTTTTTAGCTAGCTAGGTATTTTTTTTAAATCTAAGCACCTGACAGAAACGTCCGTTTGAGGCAACGCCCGGGCTTTGGCTTTTGGTTTGGGCTGTTCCTATGGAAATAAATAGCGTTTGTCGAGAGCCAACAACGAATGGATAAAATGTCAGACTACTCAGCGAGCGCCTTTGACATCCCTTTTCATTTTTTCAGCACACACACATATACACAAATACATTGCCTGTCTCCTGTTGGGCTGGATTTTTTATTCATTTTTTTTTAAAGAGTTTGAGCTCTTAGCGCTCTCTTGATATACATTTCAGTTAAGCGACATTTGGCTTAGCTTTCAAAAGCTTTAATACAAACTATAATTGCATATCTAGCATCTACCAAAATTCACAAACCTCCTCTCCCTCTCTCCCTCTGCACTACTCACCTTAAGCCAACAGCAGTTGCAGCGACTTTTCAACTCTGGGCCCCACATCGTTAAAAGGGGATTCGCAATATTGCTTGGCAGCTGCTTCAAATGTTGGTCAAGAGCGCACTGGCTTGCTAGCTGCCTTTCTTTCAGTTGTTGTTGCTGTTCTTTTCTTTTTCGTTTTGATTTGCGACTCGACTCGATTGGGTTGCCAACAATTTGTGCCGACTAGTACGAGTTCAATTGACGCGAGCCTTAGGGCCATGCGATAAGCGGAGTGCAGCGACCGAACCAAGTGCTGGCGAGAGAGGGTGGTAGAGCGAATGGAGAGGGTAAACAACTACTAAGCAGCAGTGGAATGGCACATTTTGTTGCATTACTCAGCGTTGTGAAATTGCCGGCTGTGTATTTCCCCCCCAGACAAGCATACTTTACTGGACGACGGCGGAAATTGGGTTCGTTATAAGGTGAGGGCATAAAACATACGTTTATTTGTGTGTGTGTATGTGATATCCTATTGGAATATTGTCGATGATGAGCCAAGCACAAAAACGGCCAGCAAATGTGCCTTGCTTCATTTCGACTGATTTGCAAATTTAACGAGCGCAAAGCACAAAATACTCTCAACTGCAACTTTCCCAGCTCCCAGTTAGTAGAGTCGACAGTTCCGACGCCAGTTCATGAACTACAAAATGCAATTTCGAACACACTGATGCCTATTTACAGGCTTGAAAAATCTATTTTTAGCTTGGCAGTCGACTCATGGAAATGCGTAGAAACACATCAAGTAATAAAATACATTCATTAAAAATGAATACATTTTTAGATATGGTATCAATTCTTATCGGTATCTTTGATGTTGAGTAAATACTCTTTAATTTGCACTTATAAAGTGCAGCAATGTGAAAATCACCTGAATGTCACTCGGCAATTATTTTGTGTAGTTAATGAGCTGATTTATGAGCACATTGCACCGCGAGCAACATGAAAGAGATTGTGAAACGTGAGAGCGGTTTCAGATCATAAAGCAATTATACTTACTAGCTAGTCAGAAGGCCAGAGACATGCGGATACTCACAACAACACACAAAAATATATATCTCTCTCTCGAGAAATCCCGACTAGAACCTGAACCCTATACTTTACGCATACACCCCATATCTCCGGTGTTTCTCAACCGATTTCAATAAAATTTTCACGGATTGTCATTATTTCGTCTAATATTTTAAACTGCATCATAAAGATTTCTGAATTCAAGATTTTGTTGTTATCGATCACATGTGTATATCGGAAAGGGGAAGAGGTATCAAAATTTTGAAACTGCCTGTTTCCATTATTTAGTCTAATGTTTCAAACTGCATCAAAAAGTTTTCGACATTCAAGGTTTTGTTGTTATCGATCACATGTGTATATCGAAAAGGGGAAGAGTTATCGAAAATTTAAATTTCACAGATTGTCATTATTTCGTCTAATCTTTCAAACTGCATCATAAAGATTTCTGAATTCAAGATTTTGTTGTTATCGATCACATGTGTATATCGGAAAGGGGAAGAGTTATCGAAAATTTAAATTTCACAGATTGTCATTATTTCGTCTAATGTTTCAAAATGCATCAAAAAGTTGTCAAAATTCAAGATTTTGTTGTTATCGATCACATGTGTATATCGGAAAGGGGAAGAGTTATCGAAAATTGAAAACAAACTTGTACTGCCTAGGGATTATGTGTCAAATCTGGAGTATCTAGCTCTTATAGTTTCTGAGATCAACTCTTTCATACAGACAGACAGACGGACATAGCTATATCGACTCGGCTGATCAAGATTATAAATACTTTATGGGGTCGGAGATGCTTCCTTTTGCCTATTACATACTTTTGCACAAAACCAGTATACCCTTTTTAACCATTATATATATATGTAAAACGTTGTAAACTGTCAAAGCGAAAAGCTCAAAATCGTTCACGTAATTATATCACATGGCAGAGAATGTTCCTGTGTGTGTGTGTGTGTGTGTGAACAACAGTTGCTTTGGCTCAAAATGCAAGTGCGCAAAAATGAATGAATACGAACATGATACATGCGAATGGAAAGCCACTCAACGTACGGCTCAGACAGCTTGACGCCAATGCAAACTCTAAAAAGTTCCGTGTAATGATGATGAAGCTTGCCACCACTGTGTATTGTTGTTGCTGCTGATGTTATAAAACAACAACAGTCAGTTAGTCAGTTAGTCAGTCTGTCGTGTGGCCAACGGGTTATAACCGAGTCTATAATAGCAATTACAAGCCATAGGAAATACCCGTTGAGCTAGTGTGCAGCTTATGAAACATTTTCCAAATGCAGTGCAAAGTTTCAACATTCACATTTGACCATAAGAATGAAAGTGCAATAAAGAAATAGCGAGGGGAATTATAAAGAACGATTTTGGGCGGAAATAGTTCGAATCGTTGATAGCTAAGAGTCATTAAAGGCCAAAGATAATGAAAGCTACAGAAGCGGCCTGTTGCACGCCCCCCCAGAGGAGGCAGGCAGGTGGGGTTTGGGGACACGCGCTTGCCGCTGACTTGTCAAATAGATTAAAAAAAACAAATGAACAAAAAAAGAAATCAGTTTGACACGCCATCTAGCGTGCAGCAATAACAACAACAGCAAACTAAATGCCCGCATGTAATCCCTATTAACCTCTTGACTACCATTAATCAATTGACCGGGCTGTGACTTGGCCAAACAAGCTAACAATTTATATATTGGGAATACAAATAAAAAACAAGTAATGAAAAAAGTGTAGCTTATAAAATTGTTAGAAAACATTGTTAACAATTGCAGCTTAAAATGTTATGCCAGATAAAAATATATATAAAATAAACCAATTATTCCTATCTTTTACATAATTATGTTATGTTATATGGCATAAAACAAATTGCCAGCTAATCATTCCAGTTGCCAATAATATTTCGTGTAGCTTATAAAATTGTTAGAAAACATTGTTAACAATTGCAGCTTAAAATGTTATGCCAGATAAAAATATAAATAAAATAAACCAATTGTTCTTATCTTTTACATAATTATGTTATGTTATATGGCATAAAGCAAATTGCCAGCTAATCATTCCAGTTGCCAACAATATTTCGCATTTTTATGCATTCTAATTTATAAATTATATATTTTTTTTCGCTATTTCTAACCTGAAATGGTAAAAGGGGTATAATGGTTTTGTGCAAAAGTATGTAACAGGCAGAAAAGTCTATAAATTTTTGATCAGCAACAGCCGATTCGATATAGCCCTGTACATCCGATTTCTCGGTTGGAGTCTTCTGACTTGTTTTTTTTCACTTTTTGGCAAATTAGCTTGATTATTATCGTTTTGCTTTCAAACACGGCGCATTGTGTGAATTTGTTGTGTATTTTTTTATTTTTATTTTCGTTTGCTGCGGTGAAATCTTCAAGGCCATGAATATTTACTGACTCGACGTTTTCGCGCTGTGCTTTTTTTTATATAATTTTTGTATTTTGTTGCTGTTGCTGTTTGTGTTGTCGAGCGTTGTAGTTTGTTGCTGTTGCAACCTGTCGCAAATATTTCGACGCATTTGTTATGCTCAGCTTATTTCTTGATGATGATTGCCGTGTTGAGAGTTTGGTGTGTGAGTGCTTTGGCTATATTTATAGCTGCTGCAGTCATTCATCATGCGAACAAAAAATTATATAAAATTAATAAGCTAAAGCAGCACAAGTGCGCCCACATGCAGAGCAGGAAGTGGCCAAGAGAACAGGTTGCCAGCGCGAACTTGGACACTGATTTGGCTAAGTGCCTGCCCAACACTTTTTTTGGCTACTTCAATGTGCTAAATTTCAAATGATTTTGTACTGAAACTCATGCAAGCCAACTTGCAAGGCCAACAGCAACAGCAGTCAAAAGTCATGAGCTGCAAAAAATACCAAAAAAAAATATGAAAACAAAACAAAATATTCAATGACGGCAATGCGTTGCGATTTGTATTTTTGGCTTTGACCGATTGGTCTAGGCGTCAAGGTTAGCAGCACTCGCGACGCAGTCGACATTTTCACACAACAATTTTGTTTATCGGCTTTTAGAAAAAAACATATATATAATTATGACAAGCACAGCGTAATTAATCCTAGCGATTTCTATTAGATGTATTAAATATTAAATAAATAGTGATGTGAAAATAAAGCTTTTTATGCAGTACCTTAGGGGCAATTCTGAGCTGTGATGACGTGATCAAAACGCAACGATTGGTTGCGACAAGTTAAAGCTGAGTCATTTGGGATAGTATAAAACATATATAAACGCTTTGGGTAAGTGGTCTCACTGGCAAGCTATCAAGCTGGATTGCTAATCCATTAGATGCTTATATGTTAAGCGAATCTCGAAATATGCTGATGACGCTCGTTTAGCTCGTAGAAAAAAGCACAAAAACAGGAAATATAAACAATGCATAGAGAGCTTAAATAAATAAAATGCAGCAGTCGGAGCATTAAAAAATGACAATGTCAGAATAAAAATGAGATAAAACAAAAACAAAAAAAAAATACTAGAAGCGCAAAAAAATTATGGGTATTTAAACAAACAAAAAACAATTTGTATGCCGAGAACGAAAGACACTTGAAAATTACGGTAATAATAATAATACTTGCGCGTAGTAATTTTGAGAATGCAAATATTTGCCAAAAGCGAATGAACGCTAAAAATGCGAATGAACCGAAAAAATAAACCAAATAAACCGTTCGAATCGGTTGAATGCACTTCCCCCCTTGGAGATATATACAGAACAGAAGAATTCTAAAAGAGTACACAGAACTAAGTGGAATTATTTATGTATCAGCAGGCTCTAGTCGCGAAATCCCGACTAGACTATGCCCTGAACCCTATACTTAACGCGTACAGTCACTGCTTGCAGGTATGTATTAACTTCAATACTCCATATCTCCGGGGTTTCTCAACCGATTTCGATAAAAATTTGACAGATTGTCATTATTTCGTCTAATGTTTTAAACTGCATCATAAAGATTTCTGAATACAAGATTTTGTTGTTATCGATAACATGTGTATATCGGAAACGGATAGAGTTATCGAAAATTTGAAACTGCCTGGTATCATTATTTCGTCTAATGTTTCAAACTGCATTACAAAGTTTTCCAAGTTCAAGATTTTGTTGTTATCGATCACATGTGTATATCGGAAACGGGAAGAGTTATCGAAATTTTGAAACTGCCTGTTATCAATATTTCGTCTAATGTTTTAAACTGCATCACAAAGTTTTCCAAATTCAAGATTTTGTTGTTATCGATCACATGTGTATATCGGAAACGGAAAGAGTTATCGAAAATTTAAATTTAACAGATGGTCATTATTTAGTCTAATGTTTCAAACTGCATCATAAAGATTTCTGTACTCAAGATTTTGTTGTTATCGATCACATGTGTATATCGGAAACGGAAAGAGTTATCGAAAATTTAAATTTAACAGATGGTCATTATTTAGTCTAATGTTTCAAACTGCATCATAAAGATTTCTGTACTCAAGATTTTGTTGTTATCGATCACATGTGTATATCGGAAACGGAAAGAGTTATCGAAATTTTGAAACAAACTTGTACTGCCTAGGGATTAGGCGAGCTTATGTTCCAAATCTGGAGTCTCTAGCTCTTATAGTCTCTGAGATCGACATACGGACGGACGGACGCACGGACGGACAGCGATATCGACTCGGCTGTTGATGCTGATCAAGAATATATATACTTTATGGGGTCGGAGATGCTTCCTTCTGCCTGTTACATACTTTCCCACAAAACCATTATACCCTTTTCACCCATTTTCAATGGGTTCAGGGTATAAAAATTGAGTTACGGAAATTCGGAGGGGCCTCCAAGACTGGACTAAACTGAACAGAAGTAAAATGAAGTGAGGGGGATGGGAGTGTCTGACGGACACTTGCTATGCAAATGTGATTCAAATTTGCAAGTGAAAAGAGCGAGCATAAACGCTAAGCATTTTTGAGTAGTATCCAAAAGATACTTGGTACAAGACAAGAACTGTCGTCATTGGCAGCCAGCGTCACAAGTTATGCGATGCTTTGTTGCTGTTTTATTATTGTTGTTGGTGTTGGTGTTATTGCTTTCTGGCTTTGCAAGTCGCGGACGGGCAATGACAACTACAAATACACATACACAGGTACACACACACACACAGACGAAGCGGTAGCGCATTTTAAAAATAGTTGATGCTGCTTGCTGTTAAAATGTATGTGTATAAACAACAACAGTTAGTTGTTTGTTGGCTTTTTTCTTTGTCATTGCAAAAACAAACAATAAATAAAAAGCAAAGCTTTGCGCGTTTTATGATACAGACACAACTACCTAATGCATATATGTACTAATAGGAATATGTGTGTGTGTGTATGTGAATTCGACAGTTTTTGCAGCGCAACGGAATCTTAAGACAGAGAGAGAGGGTGGCAGTGGGAGAGGGTGACTCAAGAGTGAGAGCATCAGCTACTGTGTATAAGAGAACAAGAGCAAAGAGTGCGGCGATCGTTAAAAAAAAACTTTTGTTGCTGTTGCTGTTAGTCAACGACGGCGACGGCGACGGCGACGTCGACGGCGACGTCAAAGCAGGCGACGGCATTGACCGCTAGAATGCAATCAACCTATTCCAAGGCCAAGTGGCCAGCGGTTTTTTTTGCCGTAGGTGTGTGCGTATACAAAGTGAGTGTGTGTGTGTGTGAATATATGAACACGTACCTGTATCTGAATCTATATCTGTATCTGTGACTTATTAGCGATACGGCAACATAACCAAAAATAATTATATTTTCGGGAATAGAAAGTCAAATTTGCACAAAATAATGAAAGAATAACGCGAATTCAATATTAGAAATGTGGGTGGAGATTTTGCGACTTTTGGTTGGGTCAAAAGCTAACACTAATGCAGCCGAATATCTATATCTATATATATATAGCCGAATGTCTCTTTTGACCAATTGTTGACCCCATTATATGTTCAACAAGCGATTCGAATAAGTGTTTGGAATACGAAAAGCTTAATTTTCTTTTCGATAAGAGCTACCTCTCTGATACTACTACTATTGGACAGATTGAAGCCAAACTACAATCGAACTATATATATATATATGATATAATATCTATATCCATAGCCGAATGTCTCTTTTGACCAATTGTTGGTCCCATTATATGTTCAACAAGCGATTCGAATAAGTGTTTGGAATACGAAAAGCTTAATTTTCTTTTCGATAAGAGCTACCTCTCTGATACTACTACTATTGGACAGATTGAATCCAAACTACAATCGAACTATTAAATGGATGACATAGTTTGCTATCCGGAAAGATTTTGCTTCGCTAGCATAAAATGTACCAACTATATAAATTTTGATTTATGCTTGCAATTAATTGGCCAAAAAGCTGCTGTCAATGGGTGAAAGTCCGACATAAAAATACATTCAAATGCGACAATGCATGCGGTAAACCGGAATCGGAACATCGCGTCATCAATTTTTTCGTCTTCTCTCGCATTGATTTATGCAATCGCAGTGTATTTCGGCCGATTGTAAGCTTTAGAAATTGTTATTTATGAATCGTGCAAGAACTGCAAGGCCAGCAAACAAATAAGTAGAGTCAAGCATTTCGAATTGTGTATACTCTGCATAAAGCTTTTAATTTAATGTTTTTTATACCCTGAACCCATTGAAAAGGGGAAAAACGGTATACTGGTTTTGTGCAAAAGTATGTAACAGGCAGAAGGAAGCATCTCCGACCCCATAAAGTATATATATTCTTGATCAGCATCAACAGCCGACTCGATAAAGTTTCGATAACTCTTCCCGTTTCCGATATACACATGTAATCGATAACAACAAAATCTTGAGTTCAGAAATCTTTATGATGCAGTTTGAAAGATTAGACGAAATAATGACAATCTGTGAAATTTAAATTTTCGATAAATCTTCCCTTTTCCGATATACACATGTGATCGATAACAAAAAAATCTTGAATATCGAAAACTTTTAAACGTCGTTTGAAACATTAGACGAAATAATGATAATATGTGAAAATTTTATGGAAATCGGTTGAGAAACACCGGAGATATGGAGCATTATTCTGTACCTCAAACTGTTAAAATGGAAAATCTCTAATTTGGTAAGCAATAGCTTGTAGCTCAATAATGCAACCAAAACATTTATTCCGACCATATAGAAAGTGAATACATAAACGAAGCAAAAAAAATGTAAATTGTTTAGACAAAATTAAGTGTCATTATGTTAATGAAAACGATTGCTGCCGAAAAGAACTAAAGAGTGCCGAGTGAAATATGATTCTCATGCTTTTTTCTGTCGTTCTCATATTTAACTTTGTTTTTATGCTATTAACAATGTTTCAAGTGTAAGAAATGAATTCGGATTTGGGTTGCTGCAAAACAACTTTTCTAAACACGTTCAAAACGTCGTGAAGCTCGTTCTTTGACTTATACATATATATGCATAAGTACGTTTGTTCAATCTGAACATATCAAGGTTCGCAAGCCCACACGGAAATGCATATATACAACGTTTGCTAATTGTAATAAACTGCGTCATATCGCCATACTCACTTAGCAAGACTTAATTCAGATCGACCAATTGAACGCATTATGTCAAGTTACTCACCTGAAAAGATAGAGAAGGAAGAAAAAATAGTTGATTTTTAATGAAATGGAATTAGCTTGCTGCATGTGCTTAACATATTAATTGTGAACAAAAGAAATCAATAAAAGAATATGTCTCACATATATATACCATATTACGTATACGCAATAGTGCACGCACCTAACAGCTACACTAACAGCAACTGCTATCCTATTAAAGTTGCTTTCTGCTCTGGATTTCCAGTATTTTAAGCAACTTATCTATATGTCTCACATAAATATACCATATTACGTATACGCAATAGTGCACGCACCTAACAGCTAACCTAACAGCAACTGCTACCCTATTAAAATTGCCTTTTGCTCTGGATTTCCAGTATTTTAAGCAACTTATCTATACGAAAACTTCAGCACTAAAGTTTCAGCTATCAGTTTGCTGAACGAACTTTGCGAATTTCGAATACAATTGACAGCTGCCAAGCGGCAATCAGTTACAGTTGTTAAGGCAATACCAACGCAGGGCCACTTGCGGCTAACCTTGAAGTAAGTATTATCGATTGTCGCCCACCCGAAATGTGCAGCGCTTGCTGACGAAGTGACCCAATTAAGAGGGAAGAGCAGCAGAGACCACACGCCAAAATCCAAACTCAGATTCAGTGCTGAGTTGTTGGCTATAATTAAATGCAGGCTCTATTAAAAAAAACTCGTTATGTTGAGATAAGGTGGAATGGGAATGTGAGGGAGGAGGGGTTGTTGTAAAGAAGCCAAAGAGAGGAGCATGCGCAGTTTCTGCAGAGACCAGAAAATGCGCGCGAAAACACTTGCAATTGTTGTTGTTGTTGCTGTTGCTGTTGCTGTTGCATGCGACCCACTGAACCACTAAGCGGCTGACGTCGATGCATAGGAAAAGGTTTTTTTTCGCTTGGGCAAATTCGCCGCAACCCTTAAAAGTGTTGCCATATTGATTTTTGCTACCACGCTTTTGTATGTGTGTTTATTTATATATATATATATATATATGTGTGAAAGTGTGTGTGGAGGACGCCGACATCGAAACTAGCGCTGACTTTGCTGCCTGACCTTGAATACATCTGCAACATTTTTCTCTATGCACTGCCAACTAATGTACACGAGTGTATTTTAATGTGTATGTATGTGTATGTATGTGTGTGTGTGTGTGTGTATATAAGTGTGCGTGTGTGTGTTTAGCTTTTCTGCTATTTTGGCTGCGATTTTAATCACTTGCTTTGTTTTATGCAAAACTTTTTTCCGGCCAAACCCTTGCCAACAACTCACCCGTATGTATATATGCAGATACAACATTTATTTTCAGTTGTTGTTGTTGCTGCTGCTGACGTCATGTGCAGCACTCATAATTGTTGCCATTTATTTTATTTCTTATGTTATTTATTTCTTGTTTGCTAGCTAGTTTTGACACGCCTGCTGGCGTTTCTCATCATTTTCTTATGTTCTTTTGTGGAAATTTAATTGACTTTTGGTTTTGTGGAAATCTTTGACAACTAAAGCAATTGATACATTACCAATTATAAACAAGTAAGAAGGCTTTAGTCGAGAAATCCCGACTAGACTATACCCTGAACCCTATACTTAACGCGTACAGTCACTGCTTGTATGTGTTAACTTCAATACTCCATATCTCCGGTGTTTCTCAACCGATTTCGATAAAAATTAAACAGATTGTCATTATTTCGTCTAATGTTTCAAACTGCATCATAAAGTTTTCAAAATTCTAGACTTTGTTGTTATCGATCACATGTGTATATCGGAAACGGGAAGAGTTATCGAAAATTTAAATTTCACAGATTCTCATTATTTAGTCTAATCTTTCAAACTGCATCACAAAGTTTTCCAAATTCAAGATTTTGTTGTTATCGATCACATGTGTATATCGGAAACGGAAAGAGTTATCGAAAATTTGAAAGTGCCTGTTATCATTATTTTGTCTAATCTTTCAAACTGCATCATAAAGATTTCTGAATTCAAGATTTTGTTGTTATCGATCACATGTGTATATCGGAAACGGGAAGAGTTATCGAAAATTTAAATTTCACAGATTCTCATTATTTAGTCTAATCTTTCAAACTGCATCACAAAGTTTTCCAAATTCAAGATTTTGTTGTTATCGATAACATGTGTATATCGGAAACCGGGAAAGTTATCGAAACCATATCGACTCGACTGTTGATGCTGATCAAGAATATATATACTTTATGGGGTCGGATATGCTTCCTTCTGCCTGTTACATACTTTTGCACAAAACCATTATACCCTTTCAATGGGTTCAGGGTATAAAGAGTATTATTTGTGAATGGCTCACAAGTGTCCAATAAACGTGTGGAGTAACACGATTTTCATTGAAATATTTTCGGTTATTTGCAGATTCTCAATTTAATTTATCAGCTCTGTTCATTAAGCAATGGATATAAATTAGGCAAGACCATTTCGATTAGGTTAAAACATTCAAGTTGCAGCTGCGTCAAATTTGCATTCATTTATTATTAACCTTTATGGCCAAGTTTATGGCCAAGCTGGACATCTAGGGCAGCCGAAGCAGCACCTGCTCTCCATTTGCGCAGGGCTTGTTCAGCATTCCCATCTGGCCGCCTTGACTTTGCCCGGCATTAGCATGTTTTATGCACTTTTTGCAGCTTCGCGCCCACGTTAACCATTAACTGTCGACTGTCGACTGTTGTTGTTGTGGTTGTTGTTGTTGTGGGGCTGGGAAGACAAGAGCTGTGGCATTCAAAAGTAATGCCCTCGTTCTATAGATGGGTAACCAAGTCAAGCATTGCGCTCCGAGGCGTGCCGATGCGCCTGTGCTGTGCTTTAATTAAGCTGCAACGTTCCACCCCCCCTCCTGTTGGGAGCACGCCCACAGAATGCAAATATGTCAGCGAGAATGGCGCCCACGCTGCGCGCTTGTTGCGCATTTAGAGACAAAAAGTTTTCCATGACACGTGTGTCGCCCTTCGTTTTGCTGGGCACTTCATTTGTGTTTATCTGCGGCTGCAATTTGCCCGGCTGCTTAAATAATCATTGCACAACAACAACAACAAAAACAACAACAATTCATTTGTTTGCCAAACCCAATTGCCATGCATTGAGTGATGTAACTAGATGTATAGTGTTATGTGGTATGGTGTTGTGTTGTGTTGGTGTGTGTTTGTGTGTGTTGGTGTGTGTTGGTGTGTGTTGGTGTGTGTTGGTGTGTGTTTGTGTGTGTTTGTGTGTGTTTCGTGAATGTGTGCGATACGAATATATCTATTTGATTGTTTTAAAGCGCAACGCTAACTCGCTTATCGAACATCATAATATCGCGCATACGAACCGTGCGCTCAATTTCTCTCGCACAGCTCAATTTGAAGTATGAAAAAATACACACATATATACACAGTATCGTGGCGTATAAATAACAGCATTGCCAAGTGGAAGTCGAAAAGCAAAAGTTGCTAATGAAATCACCTGGTTGCTCGACGCAGCTTGTTTGGCTTTTAATTATGGCTTGCTGCGCCGACGCCAACAATAAATTTGGATGTGCATACAGCTACCTTATAAATAATACATTCAAGCATACAAACATACATTCAAACATACACACATTCAAACATACACACATTCAAACATACACACATTCAAACATATATATATTTATATATATATGCAATTAAATGTTTGCTTTGCATATTCATGGCATTCGCATTAGCATTAGTATGAATTCATTTTGCGCAATATGAAAATTAATTAGCCATGAAAAGTGAATCGAGCGCACAACATATTTAAGTTTCGCCGCATTGCGACGCATTCCAAACTGCTCAGAATTAAGTGCCAAACATACATCAAACAAAACACCAAAATCTAAATTTATGATCAATCTTTTAAACAAATTTTGAGAATATTGAAGTTAATGTTTGTTTGAAGGAAATACATGTGTCGCTATTAGCATTGATTTATCAACCTCAAATTGTTTATTTTAGCGCAATAAATTAAATTTCTCAACAAGAAACAAGTAAGAAGGCTCTAGTCGCGAAATCCCGACTAGACTATACCCTGCTTGCAAGTATGTGTGAGTGTGACTTCAATACTCCATATATCCAGTGTTTCTCAACCGATTTCAATAAAATTTTCACAGGTTGTCATTATTTAGTCTAATCTTTCAAACTGCATCAAAAAGTTTTCCAAATTCAAGATTTTGTTCTTATCGATCACATGTGTATATCGGAAACGGGAAGAGTTATCGAAAATTTAAATTTCACAGGTTGTCATTATTTAGTCTAATCTTTCAAACTGCATCAAAAAGTTTTCCAAATTCAAGATTTTGTTGTTATCGATCACATGTGTATATCGGAAACGGGAAGAGTTATCGAAACCATATCGACTCGGCTGTTGATGCTGATCAAGAATATATATATTTTATGGGGTCGGAGGTGCTTCCTTCTGCTGTTACATACTTTTGCACAAAACCATTATACCCTTCTTACCCATTTTCAATGGGTTCAGGGTATAAAAAACGTACAGATTTGTAACAAACTTGTTATTTAAGTTGATGACTACTGCATTTGTATACTGTATTTAAAATATAGATAATCTTTGAACCACATTAGAGCAATTTATGAGCCAATTTCAAAATAGTTTTTGTAACTAGCTAACATCTATTTGGAACAAATTTGAAGCCACAAATCAAAATGAAGTCATGTTATTTATTAGTTGAAAAAAACAGAACCAGTTTAAACGCATTCTAAGAAATGCAGTTCCCTTGACGACGTCAGCGACGCTGGCAGCGACAAATTGCACACATTTTTGCATCTGTGTGCAAACACGTGCCGTAATTCCCTGCACGTTGGAGCTCTCCTCGCTGCGGCGTACGAAAAACGCGGCGAGTTGAACGGAAGTGAGCATTTGCGCATGGCCGCAAAGATGGCGATGTCAGAGTCAGGCAACGAACAACGAGAGCGAAGCAACCCGAGAGAGTGAGAGAGAGAGAGAGAGAGAGAGGGCAAAGTCGAGTGCATGTTTGAGTGCGAGTGTGTCAGAATGAGGGAAATGCATTTGATTGCGCAACATTCGTTTGCCGGCCGGCCGGCCGGCGCAACTCATTGCTGCAACAGTGTGCAATGGCATTTGTGTGCGTGTGACTCTAAGTGTATTCATGGCTACGTGTGTGCGCGTGTGTGTGTGCGAGTGTGTGTGGGTGTATAACCTACAAAACACTGTGTGACACAGTTGCATTGGCAGCGCGCCCGCATACAGTTGCGAAAAAAGTACAGCCACGACAACAGTTGCAGCAGCCGCCATTTTGTTTGTGAAAAAGTGAAACTGGGCCAATTCGCCGGGTACAGTTGTGTGTTGGAGGGTATGTGTGCCTGTGCTCATATATATATATATATATATAGATATGTATATGGGTATCTAATTGAGGTTTCATCTTGGCAGCTTGTAAAGTTTTCATTTCAATGCAAATGAAATCGAAATGTAAAACTAACACTTTGCAACACTTGCCACATTTACCACACTTATAGCATTTGCAGTTTTGCAACTTTGCAACTTTACAACTTTTTGGCTAATGTGTGTCACAGCCGGCTCGTGGAATAGTTGGCAACAGCAGCAAGCTATTACCAAAAAATGCAAAAAAATAAAATAAAAATAATAATAAATATTCGCAAACATTTTGAATGCGCCGCAAAACGACATTGGACTCGCCTGTGGCCAACTGTAAAGTCGCTGCAATGTCGCCCCGAGTGTATTTACAATTTTGAGTGACATTTGCAAATCGTAAAGACAACAACAAAACAGAAAAGATACATTTTCAAATATCTTATTATAATATTTAAATTCCAATTACTTAAAAGTAAGAAAATCTCAAACCGCAGTCAGCTAGAAAAAAACAAAGAACAAAATTAGAAGAACAAAAAGAAGAAAAAAATGGCCGAAAATTTAGCGAAACGAGGCCAAACGATGAGGCACATTTGGCTCAATTCAATTCAAGTGTCCGCCGGGCTCGACAATTTTTGTCACCTTGAACATGAAAATGTTGCCGCTGCTCGTCTGCACTTGGCACCGATTTTTCTTTTCTTCTTTCTTCTAGCAACTAGCAAATAATTTTCCAATAAAACTGAATGAATGATTTAGATACCGCAGCAGTTGCAAATCTTGATAGAGATGAAATGGAAAATGCAATTTGTAAATTGTATACAGTACGGCCTTATATTAATGTTTATTGTCATGATGGAAAAATTGTGGAATGTTTTTATTTTGCTATTATATACATATTTTTTTTGTGGCAAATTATTTTTATTGCATTTTTTGCTTTACGACTTTTTAATTTACTTGGCATTTTGCAGTTAATATTGCTGGTGTTGTTGTTGTTGTTATTGTTGTTGCTTCTGCACATTTCAGTCACATTTCTGTGCCTTCTGCAATTATGATAAATTTATGAGTTCGTTTCTCCCACCAACACACATTCACAACACACATTTACAAATACAAAGATTGCGCTTCAGTGGCTTTAGTTACTATTGTTGTTGTTCTGGCTGCCACTCCTGCAAGTGACGCAGACGAATTGTTGCGCACTGCTGCAAGTTGTTCGCCTTCAGCTTCGAGTTTTCCTTTTTTCTTTCGTTTTCGCTTAGGTTATGACTTTTGTGTGTTGTATTTGAATGCGTTTGACAGCTTTTATGCTCAATTTTGAAGACAAACCAAACACAAAACTTCTGAGACGGCTACTTTGGCTAAGTGGCACGCATATTGCCACAATGCAATTGCATAAAGAATGCCTGAAAAGGTTATTTAATGCAAGAAAATACATATACATACATATATATCTTACAATATATATATCTTACAATATATATATCTTACAATATTAAATAAGCAAATGTTCAATTTTGCATTGCTTTGTTTGCTATGTTTCCTGTGTTTGGTTCGCTCTGCCGTGTGGGTAGACATTGAGACGGTTTATACCTTTGTTTTGTACATACATCAGCTGTTGAACAGTCATTACTCATACGCCCCGTGTTGCCCAATCAGTCAGTCAAGACGTCGTCGTACGTTCGACATATTGACGACACTTGGACCAAGTCATTTGCAATTGTTGCGCTAATGATTTACAAATTGCGCCCAAGTGCTGGGAAGGCTGGGTGGGGGAGCGAGGGCAATAAATGGCTTTTTAGCAGCACAATTAACTTTGAATGCTACCAACTCAATAACTCAATAAAGTCACAACGGAATGACTGATAGATAAAATTGCTTCCTAATCAGAATCCAAGGTTATATCGCCATATGAGTGAAATTAATACGACGTTGGCTTATGAATCAAGTGCCAAAGGCATCGTCGAAGCTGTTTGCCAATCTCTGCTCGTGTTTGTGTTTGCCAAGTGAATGTTTTTTTCAAGGTTGCTGCACATACTCACTCACACACACACACACACACACACACACACACACACACACACACACACACACACACACACACGCACACAATAGCACTTGAGCTGTACAATTTTTAATTAAATTTTGCCATATTTTTGCTCGTTCCGGTTAAAAATAAATGCACATAGCAAAGTCAAATTTGAGGCACATGCGGCAAAGTCCATTATACACAGTAAGAGATACAAGAGATACTGGGTCCACAGGGCTTGTGTGAACGATACAGTCAGATAGAGAGCTAACATGTGACAATATACACCAGAAATCATAAATATAAATTTAAGCTTATTTACAAAAAATTGTCACAAAACAAAATCAAACGAAATCAAACGAAACGGCAACTGTGGATAGACGAATGGCTTATCTATAAATAAATTTGTAATAAGTGACGAAGCAAAGCTACCCTGTAAAACTGACAGAAACATATTTATTCCGAATTTTGCTGAATATAAAAAAAAACATGGAAAATTTATCACATTGGGGAATTGCTATGAGGTGTGAAGTATGCTTCAAACTGTCTAAAACTAATACCCCTATACATGCCTTTTGCTGTGTTTGCCAGCGCATTTTTCGAAACAAGTAAGAAGGCTCTAGTCGAGAAATCCCGACTAAACTATACCCTGAACCCTATACTTTACTAGTCATGCTCCATATCTTTGGTGTTTCGTAACCGATTTTAATAAAATTTTCACAGATTATCATTATTTTGTCTAATGTTTCAAACTGCATCAAAATGTTTTCCAAATTCAAGATTTTGTTGTTATCGATAACAAGTGTATATCGGAAACGGGAAGAGTTATCGAAATTTTGAAACTGCCTGTTATCATTATTTCGTCTAATATTTCAAACTGCATCAAAAAATTTTCCAAATTCAAGATTTTGTTGTTATCGATAACATGTGTACATCGGAAGCGGGTAAAGTTATCGAAAATTTAAATTTCACAGGTTGTCATTATTTAGTCTAATCTTTCAAACTGCATCAAAAAGTTTTCCAAATTCAAGATTTTGTTGTTATCGATAACATGTGTATATCGGAAACCGGGAAAGTTATCGAAACTTTGTCGACTCGGCTGTTGATGCTGATCAAGAATATATATACTTTATGGGGTCGGAGATGCTTCCTTCTGCCTTTAGCACAAAACCATTATACCCTTTTTACTCATTTTCAATGGGTTCGGGGTATAAAAAGGCAAATGCAGCTAAGCTGCCAGAAGTTGAAACAAAAAAAAAAACACACACACACATATAAATAAATAAAGTACACGTGCGCCGCGCCATGTTGGCTGGCAGCGACGACTGCATTTGCCTTTTAGTAGTAGTCACAGTCGCTGTCTATTTATTGTTGTTGTTGCCGCTGTTGTGCTTGAAACTGTCAGTATTGCAAAAGCTTAACCGCAATAGCCATACCCTGCTGCCTGCTGCCCTTCTATTCGGCTGCAACCCACCCCTTCCGAAACGAGCGCGTCAGCGGAATTGCGCCAATGTCAGTGCTTTTGCACATGCCGTGCTGTCTGCGTTGTTTTGCACTATAATTTGCGTTAGCAATTGCTGCTGCTGCCGCTGCTGTTGATGTTATAAAACAAATTAGTTAGAAAACAGAAAAACAAAAGCAGCAGCAGCAGCAACAACAAAAAAGTGTGGCGTAAACACGTAAAACAAAATTCGCAAAAGCTTATACATAGAACATGCAATTAGCCGCGACTAGAAATGAAAAGTTGTGGGCCAATTTTTATGCATTGCTGGCAGGAAATGTGCCACAAAGTTTCCTTGAGCGGTTCGATCTAAACACGACTTCGCCAAATTGATATTCAATTCGAAATTGTCTCTGACTCGCGAAGTATATAGAGTACATCAGCGTTGAACACACAAACCTTCAATCATAGACATTTCTAAACCGCACTGCACACGAATGCAGAGTAATTTACGAGCAATAGTTTTAAAAAAAAAACCACCACTGTGGTTGCCGCTTGACTGTTGAGCGGTGCGCCAGCCTTGTAATCGCAGCCTTGATTAACAGGCAAACAAACAAAAAAGTGTGTGAATGTAGTCGTGGATGTGGTTGTGGATGGGGCTGCAGTTGTCACTGTTGCTGTATGCACATAAATCTGCATTTAAAATCATTTGAAACCACAAAATGAACACAAAACAAAAGCCATCATGGCGTATGAGTAATTTTCAAACGCTCACAGCTCGGTTGAGTAATGAAGGCTAATCATGAGCCACATTGCGGCAGGCAACAACAGGCAACAAAGCAACAACAACAACAACAAATCCGCGACGCGTTTAACACACACGGTGCGTATGAGTAATGCGCGTTACGTATGCGACACGTGGCCATGACTGTTAAGCGTTTACAACAATTGCTCGCTGCACTACCCTGCACTTCCCTTCGTCCCCCTTCTTCTTCTTCGTATAGCAAAAATAATTGCCCACAATTACACATTAATTGCATTCATTGCAATTTTCTGTTTGCCATCGCTGAGATCATTTTGCTTTGCAGCTCATTTTATCCATATATCCATCTGTCTTCCCATTTATCTCGCTATCTACTCTATTCTATTCACAAATCTGTGGCAGGTTGTCTGCTTTGTGTTTGCTTGCCACATTCAAGATTATGCGGAAACGTTGCAAATGTCTTTCAAATTGACCGACCGGCAATTGGGTGCAAATCAATTTGGCATCGTTGCCTCACCATCACTACCTACGCCCAGTGGGCTGCCAGCTGTCAAATAGTGACAAACATAAATATTCAATGCACAGGAAACATGACAGTTTTCGGCAGAATTCTGTGGGTAGTTTATGCAACAGGTTATCAGCTGGAAAAGTCTAAAGTGAAAGTTCACCTACTTAAGAACTAATAACTGAATTTCAGAAAAAAAAAAAACATATATATATACTCAATTTAAATAGGCGTCCAAACCGAGTGCTTCCAGTTTGTATATATAAATTTAAATCAAACATTTATGTTACAGATTGTGATCTTAATGAACTGATCTTTAATTGGATTTGACTTGGCTTATGCAATAAATAGTAAATAATTATTAATCAGTATGTATCATCATTCGAACATCTAGCCGCTTTAGCTTTATCGCCTCGCCCTCTACTTTATCATTCTATACTCTTCAATAACAAAGTAAAACTGGGGACAGCTAATCATAGTTAGATAGTCAAGTTTAACAAATGCTCAAGAAAGTGACGCTGCTGACGTTTGATTTATATTGCATTTATCGCTCGGTTTCTGGACTTATGGGTTGTGTGTTTCGTGCAGAGCTCTTAAGAGCAATAATCATACATATACTCATACTCATACACACACAAGAAAAAGAAGAGCTGACAGAGTGTACCGTTAAGTTACAAAGAAAATATCTAAATAGCAGGGTATATAAATGAAGGGCAAACAAAATGCAAACCGAACAAGTTAAAAGTTGCGTAAGCTTCTTTACGAGGACAGCATTTTAAGCTTTAAGCATAACTAATAAAGTTGAGTGAATAGCAAACTTCAAAAAGCTCAAAAGAGAAATAAGAGTCAGCAAAAAATACATTAAAAACACTTTTTATTTTTGTCCTGAATCTATTTACTTATATTTTATTATATTCTCTATAGCTAACGAGCAGCTGACGTTAACCTTTGAATGATGGGTTCTCATTATGGAAGTTTTATTTATTTTTCGGCCATACGTAATACGTATGAGTAATAAATCAAGATGCGAATTAAGCATACGACATGTGCAACATACTGCTGTCTTTGCCAAAATCATACACAGACATGTTATACATGTTTATTTAAATACATAATTATTGCAATTAAAAACCTATGCAATTAAAATGCAACAAACTTGTGGCGTTGCGCTCTGTTTGGCATAATGGCCGCATTCCTTTGATCTAATCTGTTTATGTATCAGTGTCATTAGACTCACCTTCTTCTTGCGCTCCTCCTTGAAGTCGATGACAATGCCCTCATCCGATGTGGACACTGATGTTGTGCGTATGCGTGCAATGGCCGATGCATTGGCCGCATCGTGTGCCGATGATATAATGTGAGCATGCAGCGCATTTCCATCATCACTAAGTGGCGGCGATGCCGACCCCGAGCTCCAAGATGCCGACGAGCTGCTGCCCGGACTGGAGCCCAGCCATTTCTCTGAACCTAAAACGCAATGCAAATTATGCAAAACTCAACCATTTGTCGCACATTCTCATATATAAATATGTGTGTGTATCTGTTTATTTCTTACCGGCATTGGGAGCGTTGTGTAGAGTCATTAAAATTAATGCTGCATTACATGCATTCATCTCGTCCCCTTTGGACTGATCACTGCTGTAATCGTAACTGTCGCTGGGCGGACGCTTTCGTGGGCTGAAAAACAAATAAGGAAAATCATTTAGGAATCATTATGTTGTAGCTAAGTGTATGTAAGAACTACGATTAGACTAGTGAAGCCATCGAAAATCCTCAAAGATTACCCATATAAAACAAGTAAGAAGCCTGTAGTCGAGAAATGCCGACTAGACGATACCCTGAACCCTATACACCGATGAACCCTGCTTGCAAGTATGTGTACGCGTATAGTGCATACTTTCTTAACCTCAAGGTTTCATATCTCCGATGTTTCCCAACCGATTTCAATCAAATTTTTGCAGATTGTCATTATTTCGTCTAATGTTTCAAACTGCATCATAAATATTTATGAATTCAAGATTTAGTTGTTATCGATAGCATGTGTATATCGGAAACGGGAAGATTTATCGAAATTTTGAAACTGCTTATTATCATTATTTTGTCTAATGTTTCAAACTGCATCAAACTGTTTTCCAAATTCAAGATTTTGTTGTTATCGATCACATGTGTATATCGGAAACGGGAAGAGTTATCGAAATTTTGAAACTGCTTATTATCATTATTTTGTCTAATGTTTCAAACTGCATCAAACTGTTTTCCAAATTAAAGATTTTGTTGTTATCGATAACATGTGTATATCGGAAACGGGAAGAGTTATCGAAATTTTGAAACTGCTTATTATCATTATTTCGTCTAATGTTTCAAACTGCATCATAAAGATTTCTGAATTCAAGATTTTGTTGTTATCGATAACATGTGTATATCGGAAACCGGGAAAGTTATCGAAACTTTATCGACTCGGCTGTTGATGCTGATCAAGAATATATACACTTTATGGGGTCGGAGATGGTTCCTTCTGCCTGATACATACTTTTGCACAAAACCATTATACACTTTTTACCCATTTTCAATGGTTTTCAATAAAAAGTGTTAATTCAGAATGTTCTTATTGTTGTTTATTTCCTACGATGTCGTATTGTCAACAAAAACTATGTTTTTAGCCTAGTATTTTTGTTGTAATCTGAAGGCTGCCTATTGAATTGCTCGGGCAGATTACGAGAGGCACACTTGTGTGTGTTGGCAGGCAATTCAAAGAATTGTGAAGGCTAACATTGGCCCAGTTGTTCTGAAGCTCGGCTTTAATTAGACGCCCTCGCATGAGCCTAAACACTGAGAACACATCAAAGCGTCCGCCGAACATTGTTGATGTTGTTGTTGTTGTTGTCGTTGTAATTTGCAGCAACAATGTGACGAGGTCTCTTTACGATAATCGCCCCGTGAGGTATTTCAATGCAAAAACAATTTTTCCATTTAGCTCATTTTGTGGCCAGCGATTTTGAATGCCCATGCATTGTTTATGTTGTTATTGTTGTTGTTTTTGTCGCTTGTTCTTGTTGTTGATTTTGCTCATTCGTCATTAATTGGCAGCCACGATAGCATCACACAATGTTTGCAAATATATTATATGGCAAGTTTGTTGCTGTGCGAAATTTTACTGACCTTGCGCAAAATTATTTTTTTTTTTTTTGCTTTTTACTTTCGTTAAATACCAAACTCTGTTTTATTAAGAGACGCTGACGTCAACTTAAAGTTCACCTTGAAGTAACCTTGGGATTCACAAAGGCAAACAACAACAACAAGAAGCAGTTAAATCTGATATCCTTTGGCGTTAGCTTTATGAAAAGCATTTTTACGCTCGAAAAACTTGGACAAAGGAAACTTGCAACAAGGAGTCAACAACAGCGGATTCAGGATAATAAAGACGCGACTGTCGCGTGGCTTGTCATAAATTCAAAAACATTTCGAAACGGCACAAACTGATTTGAAATACTCGCAATCACGTCGAGTGGAAGCAAAGCAGCTTTGCCTTGGCATCTTCTCACATATATGTATTCACGAACATAACGAAGCCAAATGCTAACAATTGAGACGTCGTCATTGTCATTGTCATTGGCAGTGGTGGTGGTGTTAGTGGTGGTGGTGGTGGCAGCCAAATAGCTAGACCATCACCCACTTCCGCTCTCAGATTACTTATCGGCTTTTGAATCACCAGAACTGAATCGAATCGGCCATGGTTTATGTCCGATGCATTCAGTTGGCAAGTATTGATGATTGAACTTAGCGGCTTAGTTGCATTGACCGGCAGGCAGATAACTAAAGCCCGCAGTCAGCCAGCAGGAACTGCACCACCAATTGGGCGAGTTGCCATTTAAATTTAAGCTCTAAGCTTATTCAAAAGGAAGCCAAGAAGCTAAATTAAGAAAGCAAAGCAACAATTTGATGGATCATGCAAAGTAATTTTGATTATTGAGCTGAGCGTTGTAGTTGGAAAACATATGGCAATCATAGCTTATAAGTCCTTCGGTGAAATGTACACAATTATAGTCAGTTGATAGAGCTTTTAGCTATAATCGAGCTACATTGTAGTCAATCAGCTTTTCGCCTAGAGAAGTATACTTTATTATACCCTGAACCCATTGAAAATGGGTAAAAAGGATATAATGGTTTTGTGCGACAGTATGTAACAGGCAGAAGGAAGCAGCTCCGACCCCATAAAGTATATATATTCTTGATGAACATCAACAGCCGAGTCAATATAGTTTCGATAACTTTCCCGGTTTCCGATATACACATGTTATCGATAACAACAAAAGCTTGATTTTGGAAAACTTTTTGATGCAGTTTGAAACATTAGACAAAATAATGATAATAAGCAGTTTCAAAATTTCTATAACTCTTCCCGTTTCCGATATACACATGTGATCGATAACAACAAAATCTTGAATTTGGAAAACAGTTTGATGCAGTTTGAAACATTAGACGAAATAATGACAATCTATGAAATTTAAATTTTCGATAACTCTACCCGTTTCCGATATACACATGTTATCGATATCAACAAAAGCTTGATTTTGGAAAACTTTTTGATGCAGTTTGAAACATTAGACGAAATATTGACAATCTGTGAACATTTTATTGAAATCGGTTGCAAAACACTGGAGATATGCAACATTGAAGCTCAGAAGGTATGCACTTTATACGTACACACACACATACTTCCAAGCAGTGACTGTATAGGGTTAAGGGTATCGTCTAGTCGGAATTTCTCGACTAGAGCCTTCTTACTTGTTTGATTTCAATGCACGTATTAGGGTTAGTACGTATTTCGAGGATTGAACACAAAACCACTTAGCTGACTTTACTAGTCATTGATCCTAGATTAATACTCTTCTAAGCATTGAACTTTTCTAGTTGTCGCAATCGATGCATAAAAGCTGACATCCTGCAGTTTATAGAGCATTTAAAAAGTTTCTGCTTTGGTAACATTTCTTATCGCTGGCATCAGCACTTCAGCTAGTAAGTTTAAGCCGAAACGTGAAATTGCATTCAGCTGCTGTTTGTTGCTTTTTTCTTCGGTTTCTTCTGTTTGTTGTTGGTTGCTTGCTGTCCGCGAAACCCTTCCGCAAACACACATTTTGGTCCATTGTGCAAATTCAGCAGGCCGCAGGCAGCGACAATTGAGCGGCTGCTGTTGCTGCATGGAAATAGTGAATGCAGCTCCTTCTGAGAACAACTGCCATAAAATTTTATTAGCGTGCTACCAGGTTTGCTTTTTAGCCTTTTGTCTAATGCACGCGCCCCAACTTGTGGTTGTTGCCACAAACAGCAAGCGGACATCAGCGGGGCGGGGGCAAAGTTAAACTTTCATCCATTTGGCACCTTCGGCTTCTTCATTTGTTTGGCTGTTGCGGTCGCTTCATCTGCGCCCCAATTAAATTGACTAAACTTGACGATAAATTTTTGCCGCTCGTTGCTAATCGCATAAAAGTAAATTTGCGCATAAATTGACTTTTGAAATCTCAGCATTAGGCGGCATGTGGCATGCAACAGTCAGCGGTCAGTTTTGCCGGCCGGCCGGCCTGTTGCACAAGGCGCGTGCCGTGGGGCCGCGCAAGAGAGAGAGGGAGCGGGAGAGGAGGGGGATAAGAGCCATCACGATGTGGCCATTTTGTGCGCACAATCAGTACCGTTAGGTTCAGCAGCAACAGCAACAACAACAACATCAATAAACAGGCCATTGCTTTCTGCTCGATTGCGCAGCAACTTTAATAAACTTCAAGCTGTCGTTGTTGTTGTTGTTGTTGTTATTGTTGTTGTTACTGTTACTGTTGGAAAATTGGTGGCCGAGTCTCAAAGTCTGAGAGTCTCTGGCTTGGTTTGGCTGACTGCGTGGCCGCACGTAAATTGCGCCAGGCGAAGATCGGATTGACTGGGGGCCCAGGGGGAGCTCTCGGGGATTGGCACTGCTCTGGCGCGTGATTGAAATGCGATATATTCGCGCCGATTTCGGGGCCAGCGAGCCTGGGAAATGCGCTGTGATTTTCACTTGGTTGCATTTGTAATGTGCTGCTGTTAGTGTTGTTGTTGCTAGTGTTGTTGTTGTTGGCTAGGCGATGAGCCTGAGCTAGGCAACTTTAGCCTGTTCGCTGTTGTTGGCTGTTTTGCTGTTCACTGTTGGCTATTTTGTTGGCAATTATTTGCCCACGCCGCTGGTTGCAATCAGCAGGCGACGCTGCCAACAACGTTGCATGCTGCATGCGGCACAAACACAACAAAAAAAAAAAGGTGTTGAAAGCAAAATTACATTGCAATGTGCAGCGCGCGGCTGTCGGAAATATGCGCGCTCCAGAGATGCGATATGATATGACTTCCAGGGGGTGGTGGTGGGAGGTGGGTGGGGTGTTGGGACGTTAGGTCGACTGACTATTCGTTTGCATGCCGCATAAAAATTAGTTGCAACTGCAATTTATAGCCTCTTGTTGTAGCTGTCTACTGCTGCTGTTGCTGCTGCTGCTGCTGTTGTTGTTGTTGTCGCTCTTTTTTTTTTTTTTTTTTTTGAATTGAGCTGCATTCGTTTTGGTTTGATTTGTGGTTGCACAAAGCAACTGAAATACAATTAAAGTCCGCTACGAAACGAAATGAGTGTATTGAATTAGACACGTGCTCGAAAATTGGACCGGGTAATTGTTGTTGTTGTTGTGTTTGGGGCCAGGACCATGCATTTAACAATAGCACATTGCGAATTTCTTGTTGTTGCCTTTATTTTAATGCTAATTGCACAACTTTCACCCAAAATGTATTTCGCCAAGAAGTCAAGCTTATTTCATACACAAAAGTAAGAGCGATCACAAATTGCTTCCCAACAATTCAAAGCAAACACCACAAATAACGAAGAAGTTAATATGTTTAGTTTGGAGTTTTTATTTAAAAAACAAGTAAGAAGGCTCTAGTGGAAAAATCTTGACTAGACGATACCCTGAACCCCATACTTTAAGTGTACAGTCACTGCTTGCAAGTATATGTGTGTGTACGCGTATAGTGCATACTTTCTTAATTCAATGCTCCATATCTCCAGTGTTTCTCAACCGATTTCGATAAAATTTTCACAGATTATCATTATTTTGTCTAATGTTTCAAACTGCATCAAAAAGTTTTCCAAATTCAAGATTTTGTTGTTATCGATCACATGTGTATTTTGGAAACGGGAAGAGTTATCGAAAATTTAAATTTCACAGATTGTCATTATTTAGTCTAATCTTTCAAACTGCATCAAAAAGTTTTCCAAATTCAAGATTTTGTTGTTATCGATCACATGTGTATATCGGAAACGGAAAGAGTTATCGAAAATTTAACTTTCACAGATTGTCAATATTTAGTCTAATCTTTTAAACTGCATCCCAAAGTTTTCCAAATTCAAGATTTTGTTGTTATCGATCACATGTGTATATCGGAAACGGGAAGAGTTATCGAAAATTTAAATTTCACAGATTGTCAATATTTCGTCTATTCTGTCAAACTGCATCACAAAGTTTTCCAAATTCAAGATTTTGTTGTTATCGATAACATGTGTATATCGGAAACCGGGAAAGTTATCGAAAATTTAAATTTCACAGATTGTCATTATTTCGTCTATTCTGTCAAACTGCATCACAAAGTTTTCCAAATTCAAGATTTTGTTGTTATCGATAACAAGTGTATATCGGAAACGGAAAGAGTTATCGAAACTATATCGACTCGGCTGTTGATGCTGATCAAGAATACATATACTTTATGTGATCGGAGATGCTTCCTTCTGCCTGTTACATACTTTTGCACAAAACCATCAAACCCTTTTTACCCATTTTTAATGGGTTCAATTATTAATAATAATTTCAACTCTTTACACAATCATCAGGGATTTCCAAAATTGGGTTCATTGCGCTTAAGCGATAAGTTCGATCGCTGCCAAATTGGCTAAAGAATACTGCGTACCATTCAAATAAAGAGTTGTATCAACAACAATATCTAAGGCGCTTATCATGCGACGAAAAACATAGTCAGTTCTTGGCCACAAATGTTGATAATACGTACATCATGCTAAGGTACACATGTTAAGGAACAACAAAACGTTCTGTTTTTAGCTCAATGGCAAGTAAACTTCATTGATGTTTTTTCCAGCTCGCAGTTGCTTATCAGTTTGTACGATAACTGCTTGAAAGTCATTTTGGTTTCCACAAAATAGCAGCAACTACCAATGCGGGTTTATTTGTACGTATACGCAATATTTTATTGAATTCTGTAAGACATCGCATTACAACTTATACAATAGTTTCGTTGTCTAATTATATATCTTGTGTTTTTTTTTTCATTTTGTTTTGCTCTAGCGACAATCTATTTCCGCGCCTATGACGTATTTGCTTGTTTTGTCTTCTCAAAACGAAGACAAGTACTTGTTTGAATAGTTTTTGCGGCTAATGTCGTTCAAGGCATCACGTTTGTTATTGTTTATTGTTGTTGTGCGTCTCGTTGCGTGCGGTGATTCAAATTTTTGGCCTATGCGTAATTTCCAAAAATTTCGCAGGCCTGAATTCGTTTTCGTTCAGTTGTCGTTGTATTTATTTGTTGTTTGTTTTCTTTTTCTTGCTGAAGGCGACCTCTTTTTGTTGTTAATTTGTAGCTTGTTTTTTACTTATTTATTTATTTATTTTTTATTTGGCTTATGTCTGTGACACACATTTCGTATATTTTTTTGCCAAAACTGAAATGAAAAAAAGCAATAAAATCGAATAAAGCAAATAAAAGCCTGACCGGCTTCGAGACGGAGTCTGAAGCCAAGAGACTGCGATCCAAAGGGGAACAGCGTCAGACCGCAAAAAAAAGGCAAAACAAAACAAAAATATAATAAACAAATATTGAAATTTGACGGCGGCCTTCGGCAGGCAGGTGAGCCACGCAGACAACTTGGCCAGAAGCCGGAAATTTCACATCAAAAAGGAGGGTAAACAGCAAAACATATGAAAAAAAAAAACAAAAAATTCAAAACAAACTAACGCACACGCTGCCAGTTACTCTTGTTGTTGCCAACTTATTGCTGAGTGTGTGTGTGTGTGTTTTTTTAATGCGTAACTGTAAAATGTGTGTCGTGACTCGTGAGAACGTGAGTGTGCGTGTGCGTGTGCGTGTGCGTGAGGGGCAAGCTAAACGAGAGAGATACGAATCCGTAGACTTAACTCAATGCCACCTGCGTGACTTTCGCTCACTTTTTTTTATCACGCCACAATATTTTTGTTGTTGTTTTTTTCAATATTTACTTTAGGGTTTATTTTGCTTTTATTTTATTTATTTTTTTTTGAAAAAGATAACCACATTGTGCATAGTAAATACTAGTTTCTGTTCATTGATATTTTTTTAAAACGTAGTTTTTTTTTTTGCCTTATTTTTGTATTATTTTGTCTGTCATTATCAGGGAATTTAGAGCACGTGCCCCACGTGTTTCGCGCAATTTGATTAGCTATTGAATGTGAGTTAAGATATAGGCACAATTGGCAGTACAGATTTAAAAAGTTTACGTTTAGATAATTATTAATTACAGTTTTAAGAAGTTTACGTTTAGATAATTATTTATTACAGTTTTAAGAAGTTTAGGTTTAGATAATTATTTATAAGTCAGTTATCAATGCTTTTTCGTAAAATTCAATTTTAGCCTTAACTTATTAATAGATACATTTCATTTATTTTCATACCCCGAAAACAAAAGGTAGCATATCCAAATCGTTTACAAAGTCTTAAGAAGTTTAGGTTTAGATAATTATTTATTAAAGTTTAAAGAAGTTTAGGTTTAGATAACTATTTATTTCAGTTTTAAGAAGTTTAGGTTTAGATAATTATTTATATGTCTGTTATCAATGCTTTTTCATAAAAGTTTTATCCTTATTATTACTTATTAATAGTTACATTTCATTTATTTTTATACCCCGAAGGCAGAAAGAAGCATATCCAAATCGAATTTAAATTTTGTTTGTTTTCAGTTGATTTTTTTCGCTTTTGCTACTACTGCTGATCACGTCCAGAGCTCTTGTTGCCATTAAGCGGCTCATTTGCACAAATTACTAACATTGCGACAGAGGCGAAAGACATCGACGACGACGACGACGACGACGATGGGCAAGAGAATTGCAATTGTTTAAGGCAACACATTAACAAACTGAAAGGAGGGAAAAACCGAAACGGCCGAGGCATTGTCACCACATTCCGGCAACGGAAGGCAGTTCCAATGTTTTGCAATTGCCACTAGAAGCTTGGAGCAGTGGCAGTGGCAGATTGGCAATCGCCCCAGGGGCGCCCCAGGTCCCTGCCCAGTAGTCATGAATAAAAATCGTATTAATTCGAGGCAGGGTCGATATATATATATGTTTTTTTTTCTGTTTCGAGCGGGCAACTTGAACTTGAGCTCTGCCTGGCCGGAGCCTTTACAGGTATTCCTGTGTGTGTGTGTGTATGTGTGTGTGTATGTGTGTGTGTTTGTGTGCTAGAGTGTTTGTGATTCCATTAGAAATGCGCGGACCTCATCGAGTGACAGGCCTCGCGTTGCCCCAAACGACTGCACCTTGCCACAGCGAGAGCCACAATCAAAGCGAATATTGTTGTTGTTGTTTTTGTGCACCTACTGTACCCCGAAGAGTTTGTTGGCCTGGCCGAAAGCTTTTGGCCACTTTCTATTGTCTCTTTCGCCAATGATAAATCACAAGAAAATCTATTTTCAAATCATTTAACACTGCTCGGCGGCTGTTTTGGCTGCTGGAAAGTGCACGTAATTTTCATGATTTCCGTTGGCCCCCACTCACTTGACAGTTGGGGCAGTCCGTCACTCAATAAGCGTGTGACAGTCAGAAGGGCGTAACAAGCTGGCAGAGACATGGAACGGACACACCTGCCTAAGTTAAAAAGCTCGCATGTGAGCAGCTTATGTTATGTGGTTGTTGCAACTGTTGCTACTGTTGTTGCTGTTGTTGTTGTCAGCGATATTGCCAACGCCTCCAGCTGCTTAGCATGCAGCGGAGCATGCGTCAGGAAGCGTTGCAATTGTTGCTTCAATTGGCTACAGCAATTTAGCGGTACTTGTGTGGACCATGAGACCAAGTGCACGACCACGACAACGACCATGGGAATTCCGAGACGCTAGCCGAGACGCTGGCGACATACAGTGGACAAAGCAAGAACCGATAATAAGTAAAGAAAATCGAATTTCTCTACATTATCTACTCTCTATCAACTAAAAATATATATATATTATAAACCGATTATCAAATGCAATATCTTATATGTCAATGTTCGAAATTCATGACACAATTCAAATTGCAGATAGGTCAGAAGTTCCCGAAGTCGAAACTCTATTATAAACTCTACGGACAAAACAAGAACCGATAACTAGTAAAGAAAATCGAACCTCTTTTAGGTGGAAAACTCTCTATTATATACTCTTTATCAACTAAAAATACATATATATTATAAATCGATTATCAAATGCAATATCTTATATATCAATGTTTGAAATTCATGTCACAATTCTGCCCAAAAAAACCAAATTGAAGATAGGTCAGAAGTTCCCGAACTCATACCTCTCTATTATAAACTCTATGGACAAAGCAAGAACCGATAATTAGTAAAGAAAATCGAACTGCTTCTAGGTGGATAACACTGTATTATCTACTCTTTATTAACTAAAAATACAAATATTATAAATCGATTATCAAATGCAATAACTTATATTTTAATGTTCGAAATTCATGTCACAATTCTGCCAAAAAAAAACAAATTGAAGTTAGGTCAGAAGTTCCCGAACTTATAACTCTATTATAAACTCTATGGACAAAGCAAGAACCGATTATTAGTAAAGAAAATCGAACTTCTTCTAGATGGAGAACTCTGTATTTTCTACTCTTTAACAACTAAAATACATATATATTATAAATCGATTATCAAATGCAATATCTTATATGTCAATGTTCGAAATTCATGACCCAAAAAAATCTAATTGAAGTTAGGTCAGAAGTTCCCGAACTCATAACTCTATTATAAACTCTATAGACAAATCAAGATTTGATAATTAGTAAAGAAATTCGAACTTCTTCTAGGTGGAGAACTCTGTACTATCTACTCTTTAACAACTAAAAATTCATATATATTATAAACCGATTATCAAATGCAATACCTTATATGCCAATGTTCGAAATTCATGTAACAATTCAAATTGCAGATAGGTCAGTAGTTCCCGAACTCCTTACTCTATTATAAACTACATTCTTATCTAATTATATATTTTATATATTATATTTCGATCGTCTTTATCGTGCTGGTTGTCCCAATGTGCCAGCTCCTTCCTGCAATGCATTTGTCCCACTCGCAACTGACAAAGGCTAGTTGGCCGCGTCTCGTACGTGCGTTTGTTTTTACAGTTAAACGTTGTAAAGCGCTGCACAAATACGTGGCTAAATTCGTTTGACATCTACACACACACAAGCACACAAGCAGACACAAAAGAGACATTGCCAGCTGCATTTTGATGACCCGCTCACTGCTGCATGGCCAACTTTTAATTCAATTAACAAATCGCAACGGCAAACCAACCAAAAAAATATATAAAAAAAACACACCAAGCGCTTTAATTATATATACACAATTAATCTGCCCGCCTGCCCTTCCCTCGCCCCGAAGTGCAGCTTATAGCCTTGATTACTTGAGCAGGGTAAGTTGAGGGGGGCCTGCAGTGAAAATTTGTTTTGCTTTTTAATATGGAGTGAGCCCAGCACTTGGGTGCTCAAGGCTAACTTGGCTCTGAGAGTCAAGTTGAAACGTGGCTAGCTGAAACGTATATCCCTTCATTAGACTCAAGTATCTTGGAGATACACGCGCGAGCTGAAACGTATTTACATTGAAATTGCCTAAATTAAACGTGATACAACAATTTCATGTAAATGTCTCTCATTGTTGTTGCTGTTGTAGGTCGCAGCAATGACAAGGCCCAAAGGCATTAACAGAACTCTTCGACCAGGCTGAACTTTAATTGACAACAAGTCTCAACACAACCCAACAACTACAACAAACAAATAGAATCTAATGCAATTGCCAAGCGACCGCAATAGTCGCAAAAATAAGCCAAATCAGTTTGTTGTTTTGTTGTTGTTTGTTGCATGTACTACAAAGTACATGAAGCCCGCTGGTTGTGGCCGCATATACCCGTTTTGGTAGTTGCCTGCTGCCTGCTTCTGGCACCCAAAGCCTGCAAATGTGTAACTGTAACTTCGTAGCGAGCTACGAAATTATAGTGTGCGGTTTTCTTTTTGACTTTTCCAAATGACTTTTCTTGCCCCAGACATTCAGACAGATACGGACACACAGTTGGTCAGTCAGTCAGACAGACATTCAGAAAGTCAGTCAGTCAGTCAGTCAGACAGTCATTCAGATATTCAGTCTTTCAGTCAGTCAGTCAGTCAGTAGTCATTCAGTCAGTCAGTCAGTAGTCATTCAGTCAGTCAGTCAGTAGTCATTCAGTTAGTCAGTCAGACAGTCAGTCATTCAGACAGACAGTCATTCAGTCAGTCAGTCAGTAGTCATTCAGTTAGTCAGTCATTCAGTCAGTCAGTCATTCAGACATTCAGTCAGACATTCAGAAAGTCAGTCAGTCAGTCATTCACACATTCAATCAGTCATTCAGTCAGTCAGACAGTCATTTAGACATTCAGTCAGTCAGTCAGTCATTCAGTCAGACAGTCATTCAGTCAGTCAGTCAGACAGTCATTCAGATATTCAGTCTTTCAGTCAGTCAGACATTCAGTCAGACAGTCATTTAGACATTCAGATATTCAGTCTTTCAGACATTCAGTCATTCAGTCATTCAGTCAGTCAGTCAGTCAGTCAGTCATTCACACATTCAGTCAATCAGTCAGTCAGTCAGTCAGTCAGTCTGTTAGTCAGTCAGTCATTCAGACAGTCAGTCAGTTAGGCAGTCAGTCAGACAGTCATTCAGATATTCAGTCTTTCAGTCATTCAGTCACTCAGTCAGTCAGTCAGTCAGTCAGTCAGTCATTTAGACATTCAGTCAGTCAGTCAGTCAGTCATTCACACATTCAGTCAGTCATTCAGTCAGTCATTCAGTCAGACAGTCATTCAGTCAGACAGTCAGTCATTCACACATTCAGTCAGTCATTCAGTCAGTCAGTCAGACATTCAGTCATTCAGTCAGACTGACATTCAGATATTCAGTCTTTCAGTCATTCAGTCATTCAGATATTTACACATTCATTCAGTCAGTTAGTCAGTCAGTCAGTCAGTCAGTCACTCTTTCAGACAGACAGTCATTCAGATATTCAGTCTTTCAGTCAGTCAGTCATTCAGTCAGTCACTCATTCAGACAGACAGTCATTCAGATATTCAGTCTTTTAGTCAGTCAGACATTCAGTCAGACATGCAGTCATTCAGTCAGACATTCAGTCAGACATTCAGTCAGACATTCAGTCAGTCAGTCAGTCAATCAGTCATTCAGACAGTCACTCATTCAGTCAGACAATCGTTGCTCGTCAGTGCCAACACCCGCAGCGTTTGGCATTGCAATTGGAAACGACTCAATCAAATTGCCAGTCCCGACCCGACAGTATCAGAACCAGATCCAGTCCAGACCCACTCCGAGTCCGAGCAGTTGCAATTATCCAGTGTCCATCTCCCTTTGCTGCCCGCTGACCGCACGACAGTTTGAACCAAAACAATTCAATCTAATTTTTGCGCATTTTTCGTTCTAAGAATTTGCGTTTGCAAATGTTGCGTGTGTTGCATGCTACGACCCCGACCATGCCCACTTATCATTGCCTAAGGCACTGCTCATAAGTGTGCACATTAAGTTTTATTGCCGGCGGTCGAAATTGGCACACAAAACAAAACTTCAATTTATGAAGAACCGTTCCGGCTTTTTAGATTCTTGTTTGCTTCAACCTCTGCATGCAGATCCTTGGCAGGCGCACACTAAAATTTTACTAGCTGTCGGAAAATGGTTCATTTTCATTTCGCTTTTCCTGACGTGTTGCTCAACAGCTTGTTTCGGCCACATCTTTGCCATACTCACAGTCATATATGCACATACTTACATATATAAATCGTAGTCGTATATATTTCGACATCTCTGCCGCGAGCTTATTAATGTATTCGTGCATAAATAATGCAAAACGTTAGCGGAGTCTGTTGCCAGTTTCCAGTTTATTGGTGGCAGAGCTTGGGCTAGTAGGCCCAAATGCACTTTTAAATATAGCCATTTGCCCATTGGCCCCAGTGCGTGGCCAGCAGAGAACTTGTTAACATACTTGCTGCCACGTACGTCTGCGGATAATAGCGGCTTCCAGCTGCTGCAACATCATCTAGCCAGTCGTAATAGAAATGTCTAGCTACAGCCAATTGAAGTTGGGTCGCGTTGGGTTCTTATGAAGTCAATGTTCTTAATAGAACAATATTTTATTTTAGCTTGCTGAGCGATTGTTAAATTAATATCGAACTTCATGATGGCCTAAACGTTAATGTCAAAGATTTTATTTTCTTTTTTATGGCCTGAACCCATTGAAAATGGGTAAAAAGGGTTTGATGGTTTTGTGCAAAAGTATGTAACAGGCAGAAGGAAGCATCTCCGACCCCATAAAGTATATATATTCTTGATCAGCATCAACAGCCGAGTCGATATAGTTTCGATAACTTTCCCGGTTTCCGATATACACATGTTATCGATAACAACAAAATCTTGAATTTGGAAAACTTTTTGATGCAGTTTGAAAGATTAGACTAATAAATGAGAATCCGTGAAATTTAAATTTTCGATAACTCTTCCCGTTTCCGATATACACATGTGATCGATAACAACAAAATCTTGAATTCCAAAATCTTTTTGATGCAGTTTAAACATTAGACGAAATAATGACAATCTGTGAAATTTAAATTTTCTATAACTCTTCCCGTTTCCGATATACACATGTTATCGATAACAACAAAATCTTGAATTTGGAAAACTTTATGATGCAGTTTGAGACATTAGACGAAATAATAATTATCTGTGAAAATTTTATTGAAATCGGTTGAGAAACACCGGAGATATGGAGCATATACTTGCAAGCAGTACGCTTTAAGTATAGGGTTCAGGGTATAGTTTAGTCGGGATTTCTCGACTAGAGCCTTCTTACTTGTTCTATCTATTCGTATGCAAATCCATTTGATCGCTTCTTGCCTTACTCTACATTGTCTACATTACTCTGCCCTTCTGGCACGATACTCACTCAAGGCGCCTCCTTGCAAGCTCTAAATATTTAGCCCACAACAAACAAGAAGCACAAATCAGTCTGTCCAACTATTGAATACCCTGCATTCCGGCTTATAAACCATATATGGCTACGAGGTCGGGCCTTGCATCTTCTCTCTGTTATATATACATATACATATATACATATAAACCCAATTTAACGAAACCTATTTTGGATGGGGAAAAAAAACAGAACATCCAAATTGCAAATGGCCACAAAAGACATCGCGAGCCGCGAACTAAACTTGCAATGGCATTTCGAGTTTTTGGCTGTTGCGCCGCGATTTGAATGCAAAAATAAAATTTTACGATCAAACAAACTATTCGTGCAGAACATCGGAAAATTGTGTTTACGTTCGGATTGGAACGGTAAAGGGAACGGAACATTGAGCACTCGTATTTATGAGTATGAGTGTCAATGTATGCGCGAATAGTGTATACCACCGCGTCGAGTATGAGTACGAAGCGAGAGCCCCATAGAGCCAAAGCCAAAGTATCTTTGCATTGCTGCGAATGCGAATCCATTTCAATAATTTGCCGTCGAGGGGCCGCTGCCGTCGCTTATGAAGCAATGCTTAGAAAATGATTATAAATTTATTTTATCCCCCTAGTTTTTTGCATTGCATTGCATTTGCCATTATCGTTGCGCTCTCTGTTGTTGTTGTTGTTGTTGGTTTTCTCGGTCTCGTTGTTGCTGGCTTTGTTGTTTTTGTTCTGCTTCAATAATAATTTTGACCCACTTCTGCCGCTCGACTTGACTTTTTATTGTACTGAAATTAAGTATTTTTTTTTTTTGTTGTACTTATTTCTTTTGAGGGCAACACAAACACTCGCTCCGAATAATATTTGTACATATATTCTTAGCGGCAAAAAACAACGGCAAATATTTTTCAAGACTTGGCTAATTGCCGCTGCCAGCGTCGCCAGTTGTCTGAAATTTGTTTTTCCTTTTTTTTACACATTTTATTTTTTTTCTATTTTTTTTTTTTATTATTATTATACTTTTGTGGTTGTTGTTGTTGTTATAATTTAAGTCGTGCGCATTGCTTGTTATTGTTGTCGTTGTGACTTGACGTCACTGTATGTTGTTCCTCTATGCCCTAAGTGGGGGTACTCAAAGACTCTGATGCAGTTTGCAGCGCATCAGCGAGCAACCAACAACAAGCTATATCGCCTATCGTCAAATCAGTTTAAATACCAATGACACCAGCTGATAGCTCCATAGAATACATCTACCAAAACTTAATTAAATAATGCTTACAATTTATTATTTATATTAGCTCATTTTGGTATCATTCAATGAGATTCTCAGATGTACTAACTTAATATAAAGAATAATAATGTACAATACACTTTGTTCATCTAAATCAGCGGTCGGGGAAAAGGGGTAAATTACTCCTTTTTGGGTAAAAGTGAAATTTCTGGGGGTAAAAATAACTTTTGTGAGTAAAAAGAAAATATTTAGTATTTTTTTCAACTTAAAGAATTTAGTACGCCATATCCCGCCATAAATAGAGGGGGTAACCATATATATATATATATTTTTTTTTTTGCTCCATTGGCATGGGGATAATAGTATATATATATATATTTTTTTTTTCTATTTTTGAAATAATATATATAAATGATGTTATAAAATAAATATTAAATTTTTTTTTTAAATAATATATATAAATTATATTATAAAATAATTATTACATTTATTTTTTTTTATTTTTTTTTATTATTATTTTTGCTTTTCTAATGGGTAATGTCAGTTCACAAAATTTTGGGGTAATGATTTAAAAAGTTCCCCGACCGCTGATCTAAATGAATATACCATAAAATAGTTGTGATAAGCCTTTTAAGCTAGCGCAACTATTAGACTATAATAATAATATATATATATATTATTATTTTATTATTATTTTTTCTATTTTTGAAATAATATATATAAATGATGTTATAAAATAAATATTAAATTTTTTTTTTAAATAATATATATAAATTATATTATAAAATAAATATAATTTTTTTTTTTTTGTTATTATTTTTTTTGCTTTTTTAATTGGTAATGTCAGTTCCACAAAAATATTTTGGGGTAATGATTAAAAAGTTCCCCGACCGCTGATCTATTATGATTAAAATACCATAAAATAGTTGTGATAAGCCTTTAAGCTAGCGTTTTGTACCCCCCGTACCCCTTAATCAAGGAGTTGAAATCGAAGTCATTTTGGCTAGAAGCTATTTAAAAGTCACTGTTGTAGTGCATGCAACATTCGGTGCGTCACGCTGCTTGTTTTTGTTATTGTTTTTTTTTACAACGGTTAACTCGTTTTGTACATTATTTTTATAATTTTTTCTTCGCGCGCTGCACTTTTGCACATATTGTGTGTTTTTGCAATAAAGAACAACAACAATAACAACAAGCCAGTTTTGCCTGGCAGCTGTTGTTATTGTTATGTTTGTTTTTATTGTTGTTGTTGTTGTTGTTGTTATTGTTAATCATGGCAATTACAGCAACAAACAACATGCCTGGCCAATTGGCGCTTACACGCTTTCATTAAGCAACAGCCATAGCGTCGTGGGTGGGGGGAGAGGGCTGCTGCAGGAGCACCTAACCGTATTGTGCATGAGCTGGTGAGGAGGCAGGGAGGGGCACCTCAGCTTCTCGGATGTGGAGAGACCGGCCGGTCTACTCAGTCTAGCGTTCAAAATTAACACTGACGCAACGCATTCTCGCCGCGTAAATTGACATTTACGTGATAATTACGCGCTTATTATATTTATTACCAGTTTTTTTTTCCGCATTTAATTCTTTCTCTTTTTTTTGTTCTCAACACGATTTTATTTCCCATTGCTGCAGCTATTTTATTTAACTATATTTTATTTATATTCTTTTTTTTGTGTACTGCGTTCTTTGGTGCTTGTGCTGGTGCTTGGGGCACGTCATTCAGCTAAATTGCAGCGGCATGTTCTTGCTGCCAGGGGTGGGAGAAACCTTGAAAATAGAGTGCTGTCAGCTTTGTCGAGGAGTCTATTAAGCCCCCGATAGCAATAGACTCCACTTAACATGTTCTTAATGTTACAACGTCATTTGGAATCTAATTGAAGTGTGATTAGCAAATCGCTGTGCCCAACCCACCATTAAACAAAAAACCATAGATATATAAAAGGTTGGGGAAAGAACTCAGATGAGGAGTATTTTCTGTATACAAAAGTAAGGAAAGTGAATCAAAAGTTTAAAGTCTAAGTAAATATGTAACAGCAACCAATAATTGCTACTTTGGGAGGTGTCATAATATTCATTACATCGTTTGGACCCACGTATGTTTGTTTGTGCCCCATAAGCTATGACTGAATTGAAAGCAAATATTATTATACCCTGAACCCATTGAAAATGGTTAAAAAGGGTATAATGGTTTTGTGCAAAAGTATGTAACAGGCAGAAGGAAGCATCTCCGACCTCATAAAGTATATATATTCTTGATCAGCATCAACAGCCGAGTCGATATGGTTTCGATAACTTTCCCGGTTTCCGATATACACTTGTTATCGATAAAAAAAAAATCTTGCTGATGCAGTTTGAAAGATTAGACGAAATAATGGTAATCTGTGAAATTTAAATTTTCGATAACTTTTTCCGTTTCCGATATACACATGTGATCGATAACAACAAAATCTTGAATTCAGAAATCTTTATGATGCAGTTTGAAAGATTAGACGAAATAATGGTAATCTGTAAAATTTAAATTTTCGATAACTCCTTCCGTTTTCGATATACACATGTGATCGATAACAACAAAATCTTGAATTTGGAAAATAGTTTAATGCAGTTTGAAACATTAGACGAAATAATGATAACAGGCAGTTTCAAAATTTCGATAACTCTTTCCGTTTCCGATATACACATGTGATCGATAACAACAAAATCTTGAATTCAGAAATCTTTATGATGCAGTTTGAAACATTAGATGAAATAATGATAATCTGTGAAAATTTTATTGAATTCGATTGAGAAACACCAGATATATAGAGTATTGAAGCTAAGAAAGTATGCACTATACGCGTACACACACACACACCCACGCAGTGACTGTATGCATTAAGTATAGGGTTCAGGGTATAGTCTAGTCGGGATTTCTTCTTACTTCTTACTTGTTTAATAGCTGATTTGTTTACAACTTCAATCATCAATTGAGTCAAAAGAACGCTAAATAAATTCTTTTCTATATTGTTTACTTGAACTTAGCATAGCACACGCAATTCAGCGTCAAAGCCTATAAACGATGTAAATTAATAATGAAAAATAACTTTAAAAAAGTCACACACACACACAGTGATACAAACAGAATGTGACAATAACAAAAACACGCATACGTAAGCGAGAAAAGCACATTTGAGATTAGCGGCTGTATGTAGTCAGTAGTGTTGGGGCTGTCGGGGGGCTGTCCCGGAGACGATCGAGGAAACTATATTACGTCGCATTACGTGTTATGAACACGCGTGGCAATCGTTTGCTTAACGTATGTGTAACTGTGTAAGTGTGTGTGTGTGTGTGTGTGCAAGGTGAGCGGGTTTCTTTTTTGCTTGTTGGTTGTATGGCTGGGGAGGGGATGTGTGTTGTTATCATAATGCGAGAGGGGAGAGAGAGAGAGAGAGCTGCGCATATCAAAACACCGTATGCCATGAAGAATACGACAAAATGGCGACGACTGATAGAATCCATAACGAGAGCGTCTCTGTGTGTGTGTGTGTGTGTGTGTAGCTGTATTTGCGTATCTGTGCGCAAAATAAACACTTCCGCATTCGAGTTCGAATTCAATGAAACAATAACAACATTAACAACATCAACAACAACAACAGCAGCAACAGCAACAACAACAACAGCAACAGCAACAACAGCAACAACAACAACATCAACTGGACGGCATGTGCGTCGAGTCGAGAGCTATAAGATAAATGCGGCCGGCAAAACAGTGAACGCTACACCCGTGTACAACGAAGAATGCTTCCAGGGTGTTCCTCCCCCTCGAAGAATTGGATCTCTCGCATCGTAGTGCTAGTTTGGCATATGTACGTATGTAAGTAATTAAATTAAACGGGCGCAGCGCTTCGCGTTGAACTCAATTGAATTTTATTTGAATTTTATTACAGACATTGTCAACGAATCCAATGTTGCTGCTGCTGCTGCTGCTGCTGATGATGATGTTGCTGATGATGATGATGTTGCTGCTGCTGCTGATGATGTTGCTGATGATGATGTTGCTGATGATGATGTTGCTGATGTTGCTGATGATGTTGCTGCTGCTGATGATGTTGCTGCTGCTGATGATGTTGCTGCTGCTGATGCTGATGATGTTGCTGCTGCTGCTGATGATGTTGCTGATGTTGCTGCATTGCAGTTTCTATTATTATTGTTGCTCGTGTTACTTGTTAGTTACAAACTTTAATATTAGTTTTAGTTATTTCTGTTTGCAACGCAATTGAATGGCTTCCTCTTCTCCCTCTTTCTCATTCTCTGTTTTGGCCTTTTTATTTTGATTATTATTGTTATTATTTTAATTATCAATTGGGAACGTGGTTGGCATAGTTTTTCCATTTTTTTTGCATTTTTTTTCTTGCTATTTATTATTGTTTTTTTTTTGTTTTTTTTTTCTTGCCGCCCGGCACACTTGTTGTTGCTGTTGCTTTTGCACACTTGACTAATAGTTTGCCTTATCAATTGAATTCGAAATGAAAAACGCCACAACAATCGGACATCAACAAGCTAATCCAAGACGAATTTTGTATGCACTATATATAAAATTGTCAAGCATGTCGCGACTCATTCGTTCAAAACTTTCTGCAATATATTTCGACTATTGTTCGGCGTGTGTGTGTGTTTTTATCGAACTAAATGTGTGTGTTCTGTAATACCCTGAAGTAGTCCAGATATGGCGCAATTATTTGACGTCGTAATCAAATGTTGTTGTCGTCTCTTCGACGACGACGACGACGACGCGTCTGAGCGGTCAGTAATTGAAAATTTGAATTATTTTGCAATCAGTCGCAGTCGCAGTCGTTGTCCCGCCGGAACATTCAGAAAAGCAAAACGACAGAGTCACTGTCTGTCACTGTCTACGCGCCAGGGGAAAGGGACTATAATGCGAATGTATAGTGGCAAATCGAGCCACTGGCCACTTTATATAAGTGTAATTGCAGCTACGGACGGCGACGTCTATGCTAAATAGCCGGGCGGTGTCTCGCCAACTGCGCTTAGATAAGACTCCAACAAAACTAACCAGCAACTCGACAATATAAGAAGCAAACATGTATGGAGGGAAAGCGAGAACTTGGTACAAATATATAATAGAACAGACTGAATCTGTCCGTGACTTGTCGGCTTGTTCCGATAATTTGTCGCCGCTTATGAATTATTGATATAGCCAAGACTTCATGGACGCCAGGGCGGCATACAAATGTGTAGTATATATATATATAGTATGTATATATACATATATATAGTACATATATATACATACATATGTATACATATATGCTAACTACGCGATCACTAAATAACAAAACTCAAAACGCAAAATCAAAACAAAAACAACAGAAAACATGTAAGAAGGCTCTAGTCGAGAAATCCCGACTAGACTATACCCTGAACCCTATACTTTAAGCGTACAGTCAGTGCTTGCAAGTATATGCTCCATATCTCCGGTGTTTCTCAACCGATTTCAATAAAATTTTCACAGATTATCATTATTTCGTCTAATGTTTCAAACTGCATCATAAAGATTTCTGAATTCAAGATTTTGTTGTTATCGATTACATGTGTATATCGGAAACGGAAAGAGTTATCGAAATTTTAAATTTCACAAATTGTCATTATTTAGTATAATATTTCAAACTGCATCAGAAAGTTTTCCAAATTCAAGATTTTGTTGTTATCGATAACATGTGTATATCGGAAACGGAAAGAGTTATCGAAAATTTAAAACAAACTTGTACTGTCTAGGGATTAATCTTATACTCTGCATCATAAAGATTTCCAAATTCAAGATTTTGTTGTTATCGATAACATGTGTATATCGGAAACCGGGAAAGTTATCGAAACTATATCGATCCGGCTGTTGCTGCTGATCATGAATATATATACTTTATTTCAAGATTTTGTTGTTATCGATAACATGTGTATATCGGAAACCGGGAAAGTTATCGAAACTATATCGATCCGGCTGTTGCTGCTGATCAAGAATATATATACTTTATGGGGTCGGAGATGCTTCCTTCTGCCTGTTACATACTTTTGCACAAAACCATAATACACTTTTTACCCATTTTCAATGGGTTCAATTAACAAATTAAATCCGATATCCTTTACGCTTTAACTAAGTATGTTCATATTTATGGTATATTTGGTATATTTGTAGCTTGTTGCTGTTTACTCACTTATTTGGCGGCGTCAGCGACAATGGCACCTCAATACTGTGTGTAGCTCGGCGACGATCGCCCCCCATGTCGGCTAGCCGAGCAAAGTCTGTGTCACGATCCTGATCAGCGAGGCGAGCGGAGCGTCGGGACTCCAGCAGGCGCACTTCTTCCAAACGCTTCTTCAGCTCGATGGGTTCCTGCAATTACAAAAACATTTCGTTAGTGAACAATTGACAGTCAATCCGAATTTTTTGTTTATTTTCTCAATAATTTCTTATCGAATGGGTTTTTTTTTGTTGCATTTTTGTTTTTCTCCCAACAGATACTCGAACAACAACAAAGTGAAGCCGCTATTGTGAATCATTTGTTGTCGAGCAGCACACAGTTTAAATTTTAGTTTGTAATTATTTGTTGACAATTAAATATGCGATAAAAAAAAATGAATAAATTTCAAATTGTTATAGGTCAAATTAATGCGATATTGATAGCAATTTTTCCCAGAAAACTTCAATCACAAAAAAAAAACTTAATCACATTTTCCGCGAAAAGTGAGACAATCGAAAAAAGAGCATGTTAAGTTAATTAATCTAATAAGGTACCTAGAAGTACGCTAACAAAACAGCTAGATAAATATGTGCATAGACAATGAACAATTGACAATTTATGCCGAAGTCGAGTAAACATTTTTGCACCCATTGAAATAAGCTCGAGGGAAGGGTTAGGTAGGTGATTAGGCATTGTGCAAAAGAACGCGCCGTGACCTTGAATGCCGAGCATATACATACATGTATGTACATTTACACATATACAAGAAGTACTAATGGGGTCAGGCGGTTGTAAGGCACGCCCCAAAAAAAACACATTCAAGTCTCGGCTGCGCGTGTTCTTCGATATAACAAATAATAAACTTAGTATATATATTGTCATGTTGTTTTTGCTTTTTTTTCTTCTTCTTGTCGCCTTTCACATTTTCACACACCTTCCTACTACTTGTGGGTTTCATATAGTATTTGTATGTTTATGTAATCACCTTTTAGATTTGCGGCGGCAACCTTCAAAAATGTGAATTTTGCACAATTCTTTTTTCTATTTTGTTTTTTTTTTTTTTTTTTTGGTACTTGGCTGCTTTCAACAATTGATTATGACAAAAACATCTGTGTTTAGTTTATATTATTATTTAATTAGATTTTATTTATTTATAAACTTTGCTAGCGGACCGGGCATATATATATTTTATAGAAAATTGCAGTATATATAGTGCAGTATATATATGCAGTATATATGCAGTATTTATGCAGTATATATGCAGTATATATGTATATGTTGACACTATATATCTGTATATCTGTTAGATTTACTTTGTAACTAGCAACGAGGAGTTTTGAATGCTGATTTTGTTGTTGCGTTAATTGGGCACAAAACGCCGGCCGGCGACGTCAGCAGCCGTGCGTCAGCGGGGCGCGTATCTTACAGATACCAGGCAACCACACGCACACACACACATATATATTTAGAGAGCGAGGTAGCCCACACACACACACACACACACACACGCACACACGCACACGGCTAACGGCAGAATTCTTTGACGTCGTCGCCGTTGTCGTGAGTTTATTTTTAATTATTTAAATATTTGCTTGCTTTTATTTATTTATATTTTTTTTTGTATCTTTTTGCCAATGTCTCGCCTGAATTTGTGCTAGTAGGCCTCGTTCTTAATTTTATGTATGTTACTTTTTTTTTTGGGTTACTTGTGCGTGCGCTTTATTTGTATTTTATATTGATCTTGCTCTCTGCTTAAGCGCGCGCGTATTTACACTTCTCTTCTCACTGAAATTCACTTGCACTTTTTGCTTCGTTGGCTTCAAGTTTCCAACACGCTTTCAAAAATGTGTTAGCCTTCGCTGGTTTCAATGCTTTTACTGCAAGGCTTTGAATGCCTTTTTGCTTTGTATTTGTTTTAGATTTTTGCTGTTGTGGGTTGGCTGATTGGTTGTTGTTGGTTGTTGTCTGTTGCTCGTGGCTGGTGCGAAACGTTCGCGCGCGCATTCAAGAATGATTCTGTGCGGCGCTCGCTAACCGTTGCCGGGTCCGCTGCTGATTCGGCTCGTCGGTTCGTCGGCACTCGGCTTGAGTTCGGCTCGGCGCTCTTACAGCGTTTGCGCTCTTCGCGTTTGCCATTTTCCGGTCGAACACACACACAGATACACAAATACACACAGAGAGATATACACTCGGTGAGCTACTTGTGACGTTTGTTTTTGTTTCTATGCTTTGCTGGATTTTCGCATGCCGCTTGTGCCGTTTGTTTATGTATCCACAGCGAACTTGTATTCGAGTATTCTCTGCAACAATTGCACTAGCATTCGGATTCGCACTCGCACCAGTTCCTGTCCCAGTTGCTATCCAATTCGCACTCTCACTGCGCCGACGCGCTCTCTCGAGTGCAACTCAAATTGGCAAAAACAAAAAAACTCACTTGAGCGCTTTACGTAAGCCATAAAAAAAAGAAACCAAACAGAAAACAAATGTATCTGTGAGTTTGTTTGTGGCTTGCCTGCAGGTAGCTGCATTTAACTCACTTTATATAATGTTTACCTGTTGTCGCTGCCTGCGTCTTTGTCTTGAATCGGGCCCAGTTCCATATATATATATATATATTTGTGAATTTTTGCCGATCGCGTCGTTCACTGTGATTTAAGAGCAATTATCTTTGACTTAAGAGAAATATTTCTGTTGTTTATGACACGCCGGCCGCTGCCGCTGCCGCTGACGATGATGATGACGATGAATCCAACAACACAGCGGCTATAGAGTTGATGACGAAACAACTGCCGCAAACCCCTGCTGCCCCTGATCCATCCAGCGGTGCTTTTAGGCTGCTGGCTCACCTTATGAGCTGAGCTCATGCTGGGATTTTTACACTCAGCGAGGGGGATTTTTCAGGCTGTAAGTAATAATATTTCTGCAGTGTTTACGATTGCGTTAACGGCAGTTCATCAAAAAACTAAGCCCAAGTGACGCCTACGACCGATAACCAAGTATAACATAAAACTGTTTTCATTTCAAAGACATTCCCATTCCAGTGATTGTCTGGCATTATTGCCTATTAAATTTTGAAATGACTTTGCATCTTCTACTTCCTATTGTATTTGCTTATAACGATTATTTGTGCACTGCAAAACATAAATACAACCAAGATTAGTCGTAGCTGCTTATCAGCGACCTAATTTGTATAATTTTGTTTTAGTTTGACATTGTGGACTTTGGAAATTTGTTGATCAACTGCCCACAAAATAACCGCGTTTGGGTTTCGTTTCATTAATAGACTCTAACCGCGTATATATACCATATACTTAATTTCCAAAGTGAAAGGGTAAAGTGGTTGGTTTTTGTTGGTTAGCTTGTAAGTTTATAAATATAACAAGTAAGAAGGTTTTAGTCGACAAATCCCGACTAGACTATACCCTGAACCCTATACTATACTTCAATACTCCATGTCTCCAGTGTTTCTCAACCGATTTCAATAAAATTTTCACATATTGTCATTATTTAGTCTAATCTTTCAAACTGCATAATAAATATTTCTGAATTCAATATTTTGTTGTTATCGATCACATGTGTATATCGGAAACGGGACGAGTTATCGAAAATTTAAATTTCACAGATTGTCATTATTTAGTCTAATCTTTCAAACTGCATCAAAAAGTTTTCGATATTCAAGATTTTGTTGTTATCGATCACATGTGTATATCGGAAACGGGAAGAGTTATCGAAAATTTAAATATCACAGATTGTCATTATATATTCTAATCTTTTAAACTGCATCAAAAAGTTTTCGATATTCAAGATTTTGTTGTTATCGATCACATGTGTATATCGGAAACGGGACGAGTTATCGAAAATTTAATTTTCACAGATTGTCATTATTTAGTCTAATCTTTTAAACTGCATCATAAAGATTTCTGAATTCAAGATTTTGTTGTTATCGATCACATGTGTATATCGGAAACGGAAAAAGTTATCGAAACTATATCGACTCGGCTGTTGATGCTGATCAAGAATATATATACTTTATGAGGTCGGAGATGCTTCCTTCTGCCTGTTACATACTTTTGCACAAAACCGTTATACCCTTTTTACCAATTTTCAATGGGTTCAGGGTATACAAATATTGAGTTTGTTGACAAAATTAGAATTTGACAAACCCCAAAACCACTGGGCGAGGGTCGTGTGTACTTAAGCATGTAGGTACGTAGGTTCGCATCTCACTGCCTGCTGATATGCTAAGGCGTTTGTCTTTGTAATTGTTGTGGCACTGATAATGAGCCAGTTTTTGCGGTGAGATATCGCTTATCAGTCCGAACGGGCATTATGCTTTTGGGTCTGTACGGCTAAGACCGCACGAAAGCCGCCCAGTTAGTAAATAAGCGAATGCAGTCTGGGAACACCGCTGGTCATGTGTGTGGTGCTGATAACGCCGTTCGCGATAAGAACGCAACCACAAAACTTTTGCGGCTGAGCTCGTTGAGGACAAGGCCAAGCGGTCAATTGTTGTGGGCCACAAAAAAACAACCGAAATATATTGTAATGGAAAAGAAATTTACATGTTATGTGAAATTTTCAGTATCCATATCAGATACTGCAGTCACTTGTCATACTCGACATATTTATGTTCAAGCAGATCGTGATAAAGCCGAAGATGTCGCGTGTCAATTGCCATTTTCAAAACTCGATTCTTGACAAACTGTTAACGTGTGCCAAAAACCTGAGTTGCATGTGTAATCTAAGCAGAAATGAGATATGATTATGTATGAGTGTACTCGTAAATACTTTTTCGAGTGGCAACACTTTGCACATTGACTTGAGTTGAGTGTTCAGCTGAGGATTATAATATTAGATTCAAATCGCAAAAATATATATGTGATTAAATACAAAGAGAATAAATTAACTTTTTCACATTTATTTCTATCCTTTACTGGTATGCTAACAATCTGATTGATCATTTTTACGAAATTGTCAATTGGTTTTAGTATTTTGTATATTTCTTTGAGGCATAGTTTTCTCTCCACTCTCCACCTAATTTGCAGCATGCCTAGCCCAGCGCATTTTCGCAACTCGAAATGCCTTTCAAATGGCCAAGAGATGCAGGCGGCCCAAAGCCAGCTGGCTAGCTGACGTTGCTTATGCAATGATCTTGTTGTCTTTGTTCCGTTTGTGTATTGTGTGTGTTGCAAGAATACGCGATTCGGTCGCCCCAAAACTTGCCCACGTGCTGTGTGCCTGCAATTTGGGTTAATTGTCTATGGATCAAGCGTCAGCGTTCGAAACTGCAACTCTATTGCGACTGCAACTCCATTGTGCTGACTGACAAACAAAAAATTACAAATACAAATAAAAACCGCTTAACGCCTTGCATTCTGACACGCGTTCGATGGCAATTTTGTAAAATATGGCGCATGTTTAAGGCTCACAAAACTGTCACGATAACGCAATGGAGCAGCGTGAAGGGGAGGGAGTGTGATATTCATACATTTAGGTAGTTTATGCTTGTCGAGCCGAGCTGAGTCAGCCGCAACGGCACTGCAGAATTGAACTTTGCAACGTCGTTTTTTGACGATAATAAATTTATGGCGTCATTTGACGCGTTTTGAAAAAAACAAATAAGAAGGCTCTAGTCGAGAAAACCCGACTAGACTATACCCTGAACCCGATACTTAACGTCAGTCAGTGCTTGCAAGTATGTGTGTGTACGCGTATAGTGGATACTTTCTTAACTTCAATGCTCCATATCTCAGATGTTTCTTAACTGATTTAAATATAAATTTCACAGATTATCATTATTTCGTCTAATCTTTCAAACGACGTTTAAAAGTTTTCCAAATTCAAGATTTTTTTGTTATCGATCACATGTGTATATCGGAAACGAGAAGAGTTATCGAAAATTTAAATTTAACAGATGGTCATTATTTCGTCTAATGTTTCAAACTGCATCAAAAAGTTTTCTGAATTCAAGATTTTGTTGTTATCGATCACATGTGCATATCGGGAACGGGAAGAGTTATCGGAAATTTAAATTTCACAGATTGTCATTATTTAGTCTAATGTTTCAAACGACGTTTAAAAGTTTTCCAAATTCAAGATTTTGTTGTTATCGATAACATGTGTATATCGGAAACGGAAAGAGTTATCGAAATTTTGAAACTGTCTGTTATCATTATTTCGTCCAATGTTTCAAACTGCATCAAAAAGTTTTACAAATTCAAGATTTTGTTGTTATCGATCACATGTGTATATCGGAAACGCGAAGAGTTATCGAAAATCTAAAACAAACTTGTACTGCCTAGAGATTAGGCGAGCTTATGTACCAAATCTGTAGTCTCTAGCTCTTATATACTTTATGGGTTTGGAGATGCTTTCTTTTGCCTGTTACATACTTTTGCACAAAACCATTATACCCTTTTTACACATTTTCAATGGGTTCAGGGTAGAATAAGAAACTGAAAGTGTTGTTCCTGTTACTATTGTGTTTGTTGTTGGTATTGTGAGCTTCGTTTGTTCTCCGATAATCATGTTTGACGTAGTATATGCCCCTTGTTAGAGTACCCATTAGACAGAGATGCCAATTGGGTATGGAATATTGGAATATGTAGTTTGCTTGGTGTAGGCAAGCAACACTGAATTCTGTAGTGGATTGTATAAACGAGGGTATACTACAGTCGACCTCACTCCCTAAATCCCATTGGCCACGCTACTGTCACCTTGTGAGTGCTTGCTGCGATTTCGATAACACTTTTATGACAAATTGTCTGTGCTCGTTGAGGATGAGCCACAACGAAGAAGAAAGGAGAGTGAGTCAATATGAATATCAGGAAGTATTGTTTATTGTGGGGCATGGCCTATGATTCACTCGAGGCATTGCCACGATATGATTTTCAATTATGTACACATTTGATGCGCTTTGAATTGTTTTCGAGTTCGTCTAAATTGAAAACCACTTAACCCATTTACAGCATAATGCGAAACATTCGATTGTGGCGACAAGCCACAGCTTCTGTTAAGGAGGGCTCGGGCGGGGCGGGGCGGAGTGATAGAAGCATCGTTTTTATTATGAAGATCACAGCTGATGCTTGGAATATGGCAGCGCCTTTTTTCTCTCGCCTAATGAAGTTTTAAAAAGTCATTAAAGCAACTGTTTTTCATTCGCTCTGCGCTTTGTGGGTCACTAATAATAAAGAGGGTCGGTTGGAGTGGGGAAGGAGGCTGCAAATGGGCACGGGGCCACGTTTTGCGGCAAGTTGTTTTGCGATCGATCAACTTGCAGCACATGTTTCGCACACTGGTGCCGCGATTAGCTCTGCTTTCGCAATGGACAACGACAAGCGAACGAATTTGCTGCCCAGCTGGTTACCACAATCTGCTCTGCTCTGCTCTGGACTAGAGTGGAGTGTGCTGTGGTGTGGTGTGAAGAGAAGTCTCGCAAATTGTTTGTTTTCCATGCTTAAGTGATGCAACTTTTAAGCCAGTTCATTTAAATGCCTCGTTAAGTAAACGCGGGTGGTTAAAGTTGTTGCAACTGTTCGCAGATATTTGAAACACTAATCGAATTGATGTTCGAAGAGTTGCAAAAACAAAACTTGGGATTATTATTATTGGACGTAGATGTACTAACGGACAGTACATTCAAGTGGCCCAACGATACCAAGCACCGGCTTGTTAACGCGCGGATCCAAGCACAAAGCGACCCACCTCCCGCCCATCCGACCGAGGGGCGCTCCGCGTAGCGTACGGTTACGAAGATCGCGAACATATAGACAAGTGACTAGTTTTTTAAGAGAGCAAGTAGGAGTGGCACTATGTATTAAGTGGGAAAGATCGTTATATAAAGCACATAAAGTCCGAAAGGGGTTATGGATAGCATAATTAGAATAACAAGTTTGAAGAGATATAGGTAAGAAATTTCTAGTATTTCTGATCGGAACTGCAAAGCTAATTTGGTTTATCAATTCAGAGGAATCAATTTCCCCATTAATTAGTTTATGGAAAAAAGTTATTCCAAGCATTGTTCTACGATCAGAAAGAGAAGGAAGATTTATTAGTAAAAGTCTACAATGGTAGGAAGGTAAGTTAAGGTTATTGTCCCAATTAAGACCCCGAAGTGCAAAGAGTAGGAATTGTTTTTGCACTGATTCTATTCTATCCTGATGAATCCTGTATTTGGGATACCATATACAAGATCCATTTAAACAAGCTTATCCGCTTTTGATACGATATTAACAAAATCCAATGTCATAACGATACTCAGTTTATTGTTGTTTTATTTTAAGCTGTGTGGTATCATCTCTCACCTTGTTTGTGCCACTTGACCCACTCGAGCCACTTGACAGCTAGCTGTGATCAGTCCGTTCAAATCTCAGCCAATGTGCGAACAACATCATCGACTTCAGTCCAATGAAAGTTTTTTTGCACATCCGAACACCCGCCCCCCCGTTCAACAAGTGGCGATAGTTTCGGTGGTGTTTGCATGACTTGCCAGTAGTGGTGGTGGTCGTCTCTCACCCACCCGCAGACGGTTGACTGACTTGTGTTTCATAATACCCAACGAAAGCCAAGTAGTCCACTTTGCTACTTATTGTTGTTGCGATTTATTTCACTTTTTAACTTTATTTGTTTGTTGTTGTTGATTTTCTTACTTTCACTCGTTTGCTCTTGTTTTATTCATTTGCTGTTGTTGTTGTTGTTGGGGTGCGGCAGAAACAAAAAATACAGCCAAAAAATCATAAGCTGAAATCAATTTCATTATTATATCCCTGAGCCCTCTCTTGGGGCGCCTCTGGGCGTCTTTGTCTGCCTTTCTAAATTGAAGACAAATTTGACAAAGAAATCAATTGCAACGCTTTCCAGCTCCTCCTCCTCCCCCCTCTCGCTGACACCCCACAAACAGCACGTTTGAATCACTATACAGCCCAGCCTAATTGTAACCCTCCTCCCATCACCTTACTCCATAGAAGGTCAACGAATGAGTTTTAGTTTTGAAAACATATTTTTTTTCACTGAGCTATTTTTGAATTTGTTTGTTTTTCTTTCAATTTCAATTTTGATGCACTTTCCATTTCGGCTTCGCGCTGCCTCTTCGGCTGCAATTACGCCGCAATTATGCTGCCGGCAATTACAGTTATGTTTATGCCGGCGCTGCCTCTGCTGATGGTGGTGCTGTTGCTAGTGGTGCTGTTGTTGGCTTAGATGCTGATGCGGCCAACCAAAATTAACCGTTATTTGTGTTACGTGCGTAGCGCTAAGAGATTTAGCTTTGCATTTGCTTTTGGCTTTGGGTTTTGCCTCGTTTTCCCGCCACAACATTTTTGGAAAGTTGACTTTCTGTCTGAAGCGTGAGAAGAGAAGCTCAAAATGCAAATGACCAAAATGGAAATGGAAATGGCCGGCATCTTAGTTAGTTTTAAGTTTATTTTTAGAGAAGTTATGCAAGCTATTCCAAGACTTTTTATTCTTTAATCCAAAGATATATATATATATATATACACATACCACAATTCACATTAATTGTTTTCTTAAACACAAAAACGTCTCCCGCATAAAAGAAATATTTCAGATTTGGAATTCCCAGCCAACTGCCAACTGTTGCTGGTAAGTAGGAAAAAAAAGAAAGATTGTTGTTAGTAGCAATGCCTTAAGGCGCATTGCCACCAGTTAAGCAATTACCGTTATATCTGAGTAACTGTCTATGGCAAATGCAGCACCTGCCACACAGCTCCCGCACTTGTGGATTACAAAACATTAACTTCATTTTTTTTTCTTCATTTTTCAAGTTGTTTTCTTTTTTCCTCCATTGCTGGCACTGAAATTAATTATGCGTTTGCGCTCAATTTGTAGCTCAAGTATTTAAACATAGACACACCTAAGTATGTACACACACACACATATATATATACATGAGTGTTTATAGACAAATAGAGGAGGCAAGCAAAAAGCAGGTGAAAGATTTGCGGGTGGCTTCAACTTAACTCGACGCCCTCCGCTTGGCTTGAAGCGTAGCGAAGTGAACTCGACTGAAGTGAGGAGGGGCATCGCCTCTCGCAGATTTCACAATGACTCGAAATCGTTGCCAGGCAGCAGCTCAACAGCTTTTGAAATCTGTTGGCCCGGGTTATGTGCACTCGTTGCTGCACATATGTAATGCTCTGTTGTAGTGTTGTCGTTACTTATACTAACAGACTTGGGCGCTCTGATGTGTCTGTTGCAAGGTGGTTGTGGCATTTGCTTGGGCAGCCTTTTGCTCAGCTCAGCAATAAAGATTTTAATTAAGCGATTGGCGACCGATTTTAATTAATGCTTCCCAACAAATTTGGCCGCATTTCGAGTGTTGCCTCTTGCCTCTGTTACACTTTTGCCAGCTCTAATGGCAGAATGTTTGTTTTGTCAGGTAATTAACTTGCCTCTCATTGGGGCGGTGAAAGTGCCAAATGCTTGGCTGAACTCATTATGGGGCACATACACATGCTTAAACAGCTAATGCCGCTTAAATTTAATAAAGGCAGCAGCAATTTCAGTTTTCTTAGCTTTTGACAACCATGAGAAAGTGTGCTAAAAGAAACTAAAACTTCCACAGCTTAAAGCTTATTATAGCAACAGGTAAAAACAAGTAAGAAGGCTCTAGTCGAGAAAGATCCGACTAGACTATACCCTGAACCCCAATACTTAACGCGTACGGTCAGTGTATATGTGAGTGTGTGTGTGTACGCGTAGTGCATACTTTCTTAACTTCAATACTCCATATCTCCAGTGTTTCTCAACCGATTTCAATAAAATTTGCACATATTATCATTATTTAGTCTACTGTTTCAAACTGCATCAAAAAGTTTTCTAAATTCAAGATATTGTTGTTATCGATCACAAGTGTATATCGGAAACGGGAAGAGTTATCGAAAATTCACAGATTGTCATTATTTAGTCTAATCTTTCAAACTGCATCAAAAAGTTTTCCAAATTCAAGATTTAGTTGGTATCGATCATATGTGTATATCGGAAACGAAAAGAGTTATCGAAAATTTAAATTTCACAGATTGTCATTATTTAGTCTAATCTTTCAAACTGCATCAAAAAGTTTTCCAAATTCAAGATTTTGTTGTTATCGATAACATGTGTATATCGGAAACCGGGAAAGTTATCGAAAATTTGAAACAAACTTGTACTGCCTAGGGATCAGGCGAGCTTATGTTCCAAATCTGGAGTCTCTAGCTGTCATAGTCTCTGAGATCGACGCTATATCTACTCGGCTGTTGATGCTGATCAAGAACATATATACTTTATGGGGTCGGAGATGCTTCCTTGTGCCTGTTACATACTTTTGCACAAAACCATTATACCCTTTTACCCATTTTCAATGAGTTCAAGGTATAAAAAATTGTTTCGATTTGTATTGTAAATATTTTGGTATACATTTATCAATCATACGCCTCGAGCACCTTCGCTGTACATATGAAATATGACGTAAGTGTAATAAAATAGTTACTTCTTTTGCAAAATCTTTAAAGTTAAGACAGTAAAGCTTCTTTATTTACTTTTCTTTTATGTAAAATATTAAGATGCTATTTAATCTGTGTATTAGTTTGTAACTTTACAAACATACTATTGCCTTCCATTGCCACACATCGGCTAGTAATGGTTATGCCAAGGTGCCAAAGTATCTATTAGATGCCGTTAACTGTAACTGCAGTCGGTTTATTCGCAAACAGCACGCAGCAAGTCAGCCAGTCAGGCAGTCAGTCAGGCAAAAAGAGGCAGGCGCTTGTCAGCGTTGCATTTGAAATTTGGCTTACTACTTTTCTATATGGCCAACTAAAGAGGTGTATGAGGGGCTAAGGAGTATAGTTATAGAGGGGCGTCGCTCATGTTGGCCGTATAATTACGGGCGACAGGCGCAGGAAACGGCAAATTAGAAGCGAGCTCCAGCAGCGCATTGGCTCCACTCGCATTATCCTGCGGGCAAAACGTCGTCGACGTCGGCTTTGTACGCGATTAGCGGCCATAGTTTCCGTGCACGCGAATTATATTTTCATTCGTTTTTTTTTTGTGGGTTGACACGTTAGTTTGAAGTAGTTTCTTTTCATTGGAAGGCAGCCATAAAACTTAATGATTTTCGAATTAGCCAACGATATGATAAGCCAAAATGCAAATCATAACAACAGTTTTTCCTTATTAACTATTATGTGTAGATAAATGATAACTAACAACCAGCTGAAACTGGCTCTAGTTCAAACTTCAACTTGGCTTCGGATTCAATACCATAATTTGAATTATCTGACTTTACTTTTGACATTTTGCCAGTAACAAGAGTTGCATATCTGAGCATTTGTATCTATTAGTGAGGCACAATGTTGAATTGGCGTTAACCCGGAAACTGTGGCATGACTGCCAAAAGGGGAACAAGCAGCTGTTTGCTGGCCAAGTCTGACTCATGAACATGTCAATTGCAGGTGTGGCATGGCCACAAACGGACCCGACCGTCCCACTTGTGAGAACTTTAACTTGTTTGCCTAACGATTACACAGGCGGAAATTTGTGGTTTCTAATTGTATAATTTGACTGGATAGTGAAAAGTGGCCACTTCCATGTGTCCAAAACTGATACTCCAGCATTCTTGGCCATCACATGTCCGAGTAGCGAACCACTTGACCCACTTCGCGTCAGCGCGGAAAGTGAAAACTCGCACATCGTTGACCCTAATTTATATTTTTGGTTATTCGCTTTGACGCCAATTCGTCGACTTATTAAATTTGCACAAGTTTGATGCTCGTTTGTTTTGCCTTTTTTGTGGAATCCGACGAATGCCAAACAAGTTGGAAAGTGCGAATTTTTGCACGCCTCGAAATTAGCATAAGACGCACACAAAGAACTTCAAAACTATTTAACTGAGAGACAAAAAAAAACAAGTTGCCAAAAACTTTACAGACCAAAGTCATTGGAACAACTTAGTTAAGTTTTTTGTCAGCTTAAAAGCAAAATAGATAAATTTATTGCCAAGTTTGCTCGTTGATCTTAAACTTTGCCTCAGTATAGAACCATAACAAATACGTCTACGCAACATTAGTATTATAAGGCTCAACATCTTTTTCAAGAACCATAACAAATACGTCTACGCAAAATTAGTATTATAAGGCTCAAAGCCTTTTACAAGTATATTTAATACTTTTTTAGGAATTGCGGAAATAAATTTAAATAAATTTAATTTTTAAAATATACTATAAGCAACAAATAAAAAAGAATTTGGTTGAAGATTTGCTTACATACATTTAAATAAATTGAATATTAAATTATATTATAAGCAACAAATAAAAAAGAATTTGTTTGAAGATTTGCTTACATACATTTAAATAAATTGAATATTAAATTATATTATAAGCAACAAATAAAAAAGAATTTGGTAGAAGATTTGCTTACATACATTTAAATAAATTGAATATTAAATTATATTATAAGCAACAAATAAAAAAGAATTTGGTTGAAGATTTGCTTACATACATTTAAATAAATTGAATATTAAATTATATTATAAGCAACAAATAAAAAAGAATTTGTTTGAAGATTTGCTTACATACATTTAAATAAATTTAATATTAAAATATATTTTAATAACCAACAAATAAAAAAAAATTTGGTTGAAGATTTGCTTACATACATTTAAATAAATTTAATATTGAAATATATTATAAGCAACAAATAAAAAAGAATTTGGTTGAAGATTTGCTTACATACATTTAAATATATTGAATATTAAAAAATTTTATAAAAAACAAATAAAAAAGAATTTGTTTGAAGATTTGCTTTAGTATGCATGATTAGCAACTAGCAACAAACTGAACTTAAATAAAACATAAACAAATTCCTGCAGCAAACAAGTTTCGTATGCTAAGACAGCAATAACATTAACAACAACAACAAAGAGGTTTTTACTCCAGCGTCGGCGTCATCGTCTTCACACTAGTTTCACACTTTCGAGTGTGTGTAGTAGAGCTTCGAACACTACGAGCTATGCTTGAGTAAGTAGCAGCTAAACAAAATAAAAAGTATCTCATGGATGCCGCTGTCTGGGCCGTTGCGTGTGTGTAGCGCGTTTCACACTGCAACGCCGCACACACACACACACACGAACACGAACAGACACACAAACTGACAAACAGCTGCTGATGCACTACGCAAACAATGATTGGCATTTGTTGTTATCGTTATTTGTTGCTGCCTGCCTGTTGTTGTTAAAAGTATTTGCACTCGCTGAAATTGCCAAGACTCAGCCGCCAGTCGGGCAGTTTGAAAAAGTTTTGAAATAATTTCCCCCATTTGCTATGATACGGCGCAACAAATAACTTCAAGCCAGACGCATTCGAAGGCTTAACTTTAATTAAGGAATCTTTAAAACAATTTAACATTTTTTTTCTTATTACTTTCAAAAGCGAAAATCCAGCTGAAGTTATCTAATGTTTATTGGGAACTCGAATATATATTATAAGTGCTCTTTGTTAAAAGTTTTGTAAGAAATATCTTCAAATATCAACGTGCTATTGTATCCATAAATATTATCACAAGAAGATGTAAGTTATTTAGATGAGCAATATAACATACCTAAATATTTCAAAAACAAGTAAGTCGAGAAATCCCGACTAGACTATACCCTGAACCCTATACTTTGCGCATACAGCCAGTGCTTGCAAGTATGTGTGAGTGTGTGTATGTATACGAGTATAGTGCATACTTTCTTAACTTCAATACTCCATATCTGAAGTGTTTCTCAACCGATTTCAATAAAATTTTCACAGATTGTCATTATTTAGTCTAATCTTTCAAACTGCTTCAAATATTTTTCCAAATTCAAGATTTTGTTGTTATCGATAACATGTGTATATCGGAAACCGGGAAAGTTATCGAAAATTTGAAACTGCCTGTTATCATTATTTTGTCTAATGTTTCAAACTGCATCATAAAGATTTCTGATTTCAAGATTTTGTTGTTATCGATAACATGTGTATATCGGAAACCGGGAAAGTTATCGAAAATTTGAAACTGCCTGTTATCATTATTTTGTCTAATGTTTCAAACTGCATCAGAAAGTTTTCCAAATTCAAGATTTTGTTGTTATCGATAACAAGTGTATATCGGAAACCGGAAAAGTTATCGAAACCATATCGACTCGACTGTTGATGCTGATCAATAATATGTATACTTCATGGGGTCGGAGATGCTTCCTTCTATCTGTTACATACTTTTGCACAAACCCATCATACCCTTTTCATCCATTTTCAATGGGTTCAGGGTATAAAAACCGTTTCTTTCTTTCATTCTTGCCAGTTAACAGATACCACTTACGACACAGTCATTTGTTCTGTATATTTTGCTTGTTGTCAGACTAGGTTTACATAATCATCACGTATACGCACCTGAAATGACAATAAGAGAAAACGAAGTTGTTAAATGTGGTTAATTGTTGAAATAGTACAATGCGGCTATATTTAATGCCGTTAACGTTCAACAATGGCCATAAAAGAAAAATATAATGAAAGAAACAACAATACGAACTTAAATAATGCAAGTCAATTGCACTTTTGTAATGTACTGCGAGGCGTGTGCTATAAATTGGCACAGAGTTTTCCTCATTTTTTTTATTATCGTTTTTTTGTTTTTTTTATAGAGCAACAGCAGTTTCTGCCGGTTGATGTTGGCTGTTTTTTTTGTGGAAGGCAAACACCTGTAAGCCACAAATCGTTGGGGGCTTTTATTTATTTTTTATATTTTTCTTCTTGTGCATGGAGAGAGAAAACAGCAACAACAGAAGCAGCGACAATAAGACAGCTGATATGTTTAAGTTGTTGCATAAAGCAAAGTCCATGTGGCACTTTAAACAAATGCAAACAGTCAGGTGAAGGCGAGGTGAAGAGGGATAATGGCCACGGAGCCGGTGTGGCAACGAAATGTAGAAAGACAGCTGCGCAGCTAAAGTGGATAGAAGAAACCGTTGCTTTGATTTCAGTTGCAACAAAAACAAAAAGAAAAAAAAAAGTGAAAGTAACGCAACAACAAACAGTAGCCAATAAACAACGGCAGCAGCAACAACAACAACAACAACAAGCTCTAACTACAAAACAAACAAAGCAACGAGTAGAAAAATATATAAATTTCCACAGGTGAATGAATTTAAATTTGCAAAACGAAACGAAACAGGCAACAACCAGTTGCAAGTGCGACTCTCGCATATTGGCTAGGGAGGAGAAGGTTGGGAGAGCTGAGTTAAAAGTTCACAAAACTAGCATCTTGTTATTTGAGTTGTTGTTGCTGCTGCTGCTGCGCACCTGTTTTCTTATATATATTCACTGACTTTGTTGTTGTTGGCCATAGCAACTTTGTCTTAAATCTGATGGCAACGATCGCAACAGAAAACCGCAGACGACAACCGCAAGCAACAAATTCCGCATTTATCAACAAGCAATAACAATAACAATAACAACATCGCGAGCAAGCGAGCTGGAGCATCAAACAATGCAAAACATTGGACTTATAATTGAGACATACCCAACTTAAACCACCTTAAAGCACACAACTGACATAACCACATTAGTTGGTGGCCAGCAAAACTTGTCAAAGACATTGAAAGCATTGAATTAAATGTGGCTTACCCAAGAGCTTAGCCAAACACTATCCAAATAAAGCCAGCTCTTGCAATCGGATTTGCATTTGCAACCAGCGGGAAGCAAACACGGATATGTTTGCCTAATATTTCAAGAAAAATCATACAAGACATCGCAACTAAACATTAAGCCCCCCACATTGATTGACTCAAGCGATCAAATTCGGCTGATTACTATTCATATTTGCTTATGACGTTAACGTAATCCTTAACAAACCAAAAAAAAAAGGCTTTAGGTTGTTTTTAAACGCTGAACACATTGAAAATGGGTCAAAAAGGGTATAATAACAAGTAAGAAGGCTCTAGTCGAGAAATCCAGACTAGACGACACCCTGAACCATATATGTAGTATGTGTATGTGTGTGTGTACGCGTATAGTGCATACTATCTCCGATGTTTCTCAACCGATTTTAATAAAATTTTCACAGATTATCCTTTTTTCGTCTAATCTTTCAAACTGCATCAAAAAGTTTACCAAATTCAAGACTTTGTTGTTATCGATCGCATGTGTATATCGGAAACGGGAAGAGTTATCGAAAATTTGAAACAACTTGTACTGCCTAGGGATTAGGCGAGCTTATGTACCAAATCTGGAGTCTCTAGCTCTTATAGTCTCTGAGATCGACGAGTTCATATATACGGACACAATATACCGGTACCGATACACACATGGAATCGATAACAATAAATTCTTTGCAATTTGGAGAACTCTGTTTCTATGATAAACTTTGAAATATTTAGACATCAGTTACTTAACTTCAGATAAAATGTATTCTCATTTTTAGCAGTATCATTTTCCAATGCTAATGACCTTTGACCCTGCTGATACAAACACTGCAACCTTACGTAAATGAAAACAAAATGTTTTTTTTGTTTTTTTTTGTTAACAGTCCCGACTATTTTGAACACCATTGAGTTTACCTGCAGTCGTGCCCTCAACATAAATGTCTTCTCAAAACATATTCAGCCACTTTGGCTTTGGCTAATAAATTCAGGTTACAAGCAGGGTTTTCGGCTGTTTGCGACAACGAACGGTTTCTAATGCTTGAGAAAAAAATCGCTGGTCATTAATTTCCCAAATAATTCATTCAAACTAGCGTCGATGTTTTTCTTTTTTTTAAGCGGACATTTTTTGAAGACTTTAAAATTAATGATGTTAGAGAGGTGATATTTAGATCTTACAACTTTAAAGTATGCCAAGTATATTAATTCATATTGGAACTGGAATAGGTCGAATCTGTTACCAATGGTTGCACTCCCAAATAATAAATAGCATAATTTTTATTGACTTGATAACTTCAAGGATCTTAAATCAACTGAAAAATATTTTAAACTGTAAAAGAGAAAAGATAAGCGTATCGAAAATCCGAATTTATAAATTATTTAAAAATGCTGCACGTTAAAATTAATGAGGCTAAAGAGGTGATATTTAGATCTTACAACTCTAAAGTATATTAATTCATATTGGAACTCGAATAGGTCGAATCTGTTATCAATCATTGCACTCCGAAATAATAAATAGTATAATTTGCATTGACTTAAAAACTTCAACGATCTTAAATCAACTCAAAAATGTTTTAAATTGTAACAGCGGAAGAAGCGTATCGAAAATCCGGATTTATAAATTATTTAAAAATGCTGCACGTTAAAATTAATGATGTTAAAGAAGTGATATTTAGATCTTACAACTCTAAAGTATATTAATTCATATTGGAACTGGAATAGGTCGGATCTGTTATCAATCATTGCACTCCCAAATAATAAATAGTATATTAACTTGAAAACTTCAAGGATCTTAAATCAACTTAAAAATGTTTTAAATAGTAACATATGAAGAGATAAGCGTATCCGAATTAATAAATTATTTAAAAATGCTGCACGTTAAAATTAATGAGGCTAAAGAGGTGATATTTAGATCTTACAACTCTAAAGTATATTATTTCATATTGGAACAGGAATAGGTCGGATCTGTTATCAATCATTGCACTCCGAAAAAATAAATTGTATTGACTTGAAAACTTCAAAGATCTTAAATCAACTGAAAAATGTTTTAAATTGTAACAGAGGAAGAGATTAGCGTATCGAAAATCCGGATTTATAAATTATTTAAAAATGCTGCTCGTTAAAATTAATGAGGCTAAAGAGTTGATATTTAGATCTTACAACTCTAAAGTATATTAATTCATACTGGAACTGGAATAGGTCGGATCTGTTATCAATCATTGCACTCCGAAATAATAAATTGTATTGACTTGAAAACTTCAAAGATCTTAAATCAACTGAAACATGTTTTAAATTGTAACAGCGGAAGAAGCGTATCGAAAATCTGAATTTATAAATTATTTAAAAATGTTTTTTACTGAACTTTTTCGAAATAATTTTCTGCGCAAACTTCTGCAGTCACCATTAGCTGTCACTATCGTTGGCATTGGTTTTGTAATCGTTCAATTGCATCACAAGCACCTGTAGATAAACACTGTATCAACAAACAGTGCACTACGACGCACAAATAATGTCTGCAGCCAGCTGTTTGGCCCTTATCGTACGAGCAAGTTTCGTAATGTTTGGCTCGCTTCTTATCGTCGCAGTGCACAAGTGGCCGTGTGGCAAGTGCAAGCTAACAAAGGCCAAAACAACAACAAGAAGAAGCACTTCCGTTGTGTGTTATCAGTGCTCACGTGCTGGCTTATTGCAGTTGCACACTTTGCTGTTTTGGCCCGATTAACTCGCAGCTACATTTGTGGCTAGTCATATCTGTGGAAATGCGATTTCTATTTGCTTTGTTCACTTTGTCAGTTGCAACTTCAACAACAACAACAACAACAATAACAATATTGCTCACGTGTCATTCGCAAATGGCAACTTTGTCACGTCCCCATATTTATTTATATTTTTTTTTTAATTTCGTGCTGACAGTTTTAGAGCAGCGGCCTCTAGTGCACTTCATTGAATTGGTTGGGATTGGATTGGATGAGATTGGATTGTCACACATTTAATCTATGTGCATGTGTGTGTGTGCCTGCAATTGCTGCTGTTGACATTAATCTCAATTTTTGCATATTTTTGCACAGCTGCGTGCACTTGAAGCCACCAACAAGTTGCCCCAACCCCGCGTCGCAGATATGATAGTTTAGTTTTTGAATAAATAAAAAATATTATTATTATTTATATACGTACATTGTATTGCTGCGATCTTCGCATTATAGACAAATGTATAATTAATTTTATTAATTTTCCTCTTTTTTATAAGATTTGCATGCGCAATTTTTATTTTTTTTCTGAGATTAGTTCATTATTGTATTTGATTTAATTGCTCATTGTCATTGGAACATCTGTAATCGCAACTAATTGTCATTTAAATGCGCAGTAAAAATATCGAGAAATGTCCTCGATTCTTTATTCTGTATATATAATACATTTTTCACTTTGATCTTATGATTTTCATATTTGCCCAATGAGCTGAAGATTTCAACTTAAGTGTTATTGTTGTAGCCGAATTTTCAAAGGATAAGGTCTCGTAATTTTTTTTTTTTTTGAGATTAGTTTATTATTGTATTTGATTTAATTGCTAATTGTCATTGCAACTAATTGTCATTTTAATGCGCAGTAAAAATATCGAGAAATGTCCTCGATTCTTTATTATGTATATATAGTACATTTTTCACTTTGATCTTATGATTTTCATATTTGCCCAATGAGCTGAAGTTTTCAACTTAAGTGTTATTGTTGTAGCCGAATTTTCAAAGGATAAGGTCTCGTAATTTTTATTTTTTTTTGAGATTAGTTCCTTTTTTTATTTGATTTAATTACTAATTGTCATTGCAACTAATTGTCATTTTAATGCGCAGTAAAACTATCGAGAAATGTCCTCGATTCTTTATTATAATATATTCTTATATATAATACATTTTTCACTTTGATCTTATGACTTTCAATAAGCTGAAGTTTTCAACTTCAAGTGTTATTGTTGTAGCCGAATTTCCAAAGGACACTTTAAAGGTCTCGTAATTGGCTTAAAATATACGGAGAGATGGCTACCCTACACAAAAGAACACAAATTTAGCAACTCCACTAAAGTCTAGCTAATTGGCAGCTCTTTAGAAAACTTGCAACATGCCTCGTACTTCACTATACTATGTGCTTTGGAAACTAAACTTGTGGAGCCTCTTGCTGTTTAATGTTTTTCTGTTCATTATATGTGCAAAAGGATTTTTTTGCAAAAGATTTGCCAACGGCGGCGCCACGTCGCTGTCGGTGTCGCTGTCGAGGCGACAAGTGACACACATTTCCAAAGATTTTATTTTCAAAAATTGTTTACATTACCGAACCCGATGCGAACGGGGGTGTAGGGAGAGTGGGTAGGTAAAGCGTATTGCCGTATGTCGTATGTAGAGTTTTGGCTAGGTAAAATGCTAAAAATGCTTTTATGCACACGCTCAACAATGAGGAAATCTTTACGAGCACATCTGGCACATAAAGTGTCCAACCCAACTGCTGGCATCATTGTCGGCTCTGGGGCAAGTGCCGAGGCAGACAGTGCAGTCAAAGATGTAGCCATGGTCAACATTTGTTGTTGTTGTTGCTGTTGCTGTTGTTGTTGACGTTCATGTTGCTCCGGCAATTAATTACGTCTACAAGTTGACAGTTGCAGTTGCCTCTGCAGCAACAGCAACAGCAGCAGCGGTTGCCGTTGCTTGACTATTTGATCTTTGCACTGCGATAGCGTAACATGAAATGGAATAAGAGGCAAGGGGAACCTGTGTGTGTGTGTGTGTGTGTGGTCAACAAATGTCAAAGCAACCAGGAAGTGTTTGGCCATCGGTCAGCAAGTGCTTCAAATTACAAGCGGCAAACCAATGTCACATATGTATGTTGTATGTTGTATACATATTGCCCCAGTTCTGCTCCCGGCCATGCCCCACGCATGTTTCCAACAAAAACAAAGAAGAAGCCAACGTGACATTTGTAATTCATGTTAATTGGTTTAGAAATCATGCAAGGGCAAACTTGACAGCTAATAGCTTCCACATAGCTTCCACATATTTATTTGTCGTTTATTTTTCGGTCTCTTCTTTATGAATTGTATTCAAAGTTGTTGATCTTGCTTTATGTGCAGCTTAACACAGATCAGGTCATCACATTCACACACAGACTCTTGAGGGATCAAAAATATATATACAAAATTTAGGTCACTTTTGTAAAAGCCAGAAGAAAACAAATTCACGAAGCGTTAAGCGTTAAGGTGGGGCAACCAACCAACTAACCAACCACAAAAAACAACTAAGCCGAAAACAGCAACAACTAACAACAAGCAGGCTTTGTTTATGCAGCGCACGCACCCAAAAAAAAACAAGTAAGAAGGCTCTAGTCGAGAAATCCCGACTAGACGATACCCTGAACCATATATGTAGTATGTGTACGCGTATACTTAACTTTAATATTCCCTATCTTTGATGTTTCCCAACCGATTTTAATAAAATGTTCACAGTTTGTCATTATTTCGTCTAATGTTTCAAACTGCATCATAAAGTTTTCCAAATTCAAGATTTTGTTGTTATCGATAACATGTGTATATCGGAAACCGGAAGAGTTATCGAAAATTTAAGACAAACTTGTACTGTCTAGGGATTAATCTTATACTCTGCATCATAAAGTTTTCCAAATTCAAGATTTTGTTGTTATCGATAACATGTGTATATCGGAAACCGGAAAAGTTATCGAAACTATATCGACTCGGCTGTTGATGCTGATCAAGAATATATATACTTTATGGGGTCGGAGATGCTTCCTTCTGCCTGTTACATACTTTTGCACAAAACCATTATACCCTTCTTACCCATTTACAACGGGTTAAGGGTATAAAAACGAAGAAAAAATACCAATCGAAATGAAAACTAGTCAAAGAAAATTGTATAGACATTTTCTGGCTGTTGGCTGTCAGCTTTAGTTTGGAAAATGTGGCAACTATGGTCTACTAGTCGAACGCTTTCAGCCATAAATACATATAACAGCTTGAGGAGCAACCAATCCTACTTGAAGCTTCATTGTTAAAGTTATTAATGATCCTTATTCAACAAGTATTACTTAACATATGGCTAAGTCGCATTGAACATTAAAGAGCATTCAATTTTTCTAATGCAATTGTTAATATAGCCAATACGATAGCTTATTTCGGTGTGCTTTGACTTCTCCTCTATATTTAAGAACTCCATGCTCTGTCGCAATTCCAATTCAATTAACAAATATTGCCTTCGACTTTGGCCCCACGCACACGCATATACTCTATTCAGCACACACACACACACTGAGATAAATTATGTAATAAAGAGAACAGAGTGGAAATCATAGTCCAAGGTCTTTTGGCAAACCAACAACAAACCGGTCATCCATTTGCTTGTCAGCATTTTGGATACAAACAACAACAACAACATAATACAAAAATGTAGTTACAAAACGTTACGCTTAGCCCCAAAGCCCCCTTAAATATCATGCTCAGTTCCGGATCGGCCCAGCTCAGCCAAGTCAAGCCGGGCCAAATGGGCACCACTCCCCAGCAGCGTCAGAACCCGGCCAAATACGAGTCAAGCGCAGGCGCGGCCGCTTCACTTAAGCGTTTACCGTTTAACGTTTTTCGGTGGCTTGACGCTTGCCACATAAATCTGTTGTATGTGTGTTATGCAGGCCACGAAAGCCTTGAGCTCGCAACCGGGAGCCCGCGTATGACACAATCTTGCAATTTTGCATTTTATTTGGTAGTTTCGTTTTATTTTTATACCCCGAACCCATTGAAAATGGGTTAAAAGGGTATAAGGGTTTTGTGCAAAAGTATGTAACAGGCAGAAGGAAGCATCTCCGACCCTATAAAGTATATATATTCTTGATCAGCAGCAACAGCCGAGTCGATATAGTTTCGATAACTTTCCCGGTTTCCGATATACACATGTTATCGATAACAACAAAATCTTGAATTTGGAAAACTTTCTGATGCAGTTTGAAACATTAGACGCTATAATGACAATCTGTGAAATTTAAATTTTCGATAACTTTTCCCGTTTCCGAAATACACATGTTATCGATAACAACAAAATCTTGAATTCAGAAATCTATATGATGCAGTTTGAAACATTAGACGAAATAATGACAATCTGTGAAATTTAAATTTTCGATAACTTTCCCGGTTTCCGATATACACATGTGATCGATAACAATAAAATCTTGAATTCAGAAATCTTTATGATGCAGAGTATAAGATTAATCCCTAGACAGTATAAGTTTGTTTTTAAAACTTCGATAACTCTTTCCGTTTTCGATATACACATGTGATCGATATCAACAAAATCTTGAATTTGGAAAACTTTGTGATGCAGTTTGAAACATTAAACGAAATAAAGACAATTTGTGAAAATTATATTGAAATCGGTTGAGAAACACAGGAGATATGGAACATTGAAGTTAAGAAAGTATGCACTATACTCGTACACACACACATACTTACAAGCACTGACTGTATGCGTAAAGTATAGGGTTCAGGGTATCTTCTAGTCGGGACTAGAGCCTTCTCACTTCTTACGGATTAATTTATAAGCGATTTTATGGGCCAGCTTTAAGAGCGCCTCTTTGTTGCTGCTGACATTTAGTCTCGAATCTGTCGAGTCTCAACTGTGTACATGCCACGGCTTATGCGTTGTTTGTTGTTGCTCAAAAAACCAGTGGCCAATCAGTATTATAAACGGGAAGCGCTCGTTGCCGGGCGTTATATTAATATGAGTAAATTTGCAGTGTTTTTATTTTAACTGGCTTTTAATTTGGTCTATGCGACAAGCGCCTCATCAACAACGACATTGTTCGCGCCTTTGTCGATGACTATCTTTTTAGCATTAGCAACACACACGCACACACACGCACACACACGCACACACGCACACACGCACACACTCACTCATGTATTTAGTGTATGTGGTACATTGTCTGGAACATGCAATTTTCCAATTTGCTTAATTGCTTCATTTTTTCGAGCAGGCAAATTTAGCAATTTTATTGCTGCATGGGAATAAAATTGCCGTCCTAACAAAAAATACATATGTATTACTTATGAATAATTAAACAGTATAAATTACGTCATGAATAAAACAGAAATTGAATAAATATGTTCTACAAGAACACCATTAACATGAAGTTATCCAAAATCTAAATACACTCTGAAATCAAAACCAATGACTAATAATTCGATACGTGTTAACAAAGTTGTTCGGATTGTGGGGCACTGTGGCACATCCCACTTTTTCGCTGTGGCAAACAAATAGACAGACATTAAACGCTTACACCTCGCATTCTCAGCATATATTGGCGGGGGTGTTTCATTTATGACAACTATTAACGAAAAATACATAACAAATTTGCATATTTGTGTCGAGTGCAGCTGCAGTGCCAGTATACACACACATACACATACAAACGCATGTATGTGTTCGTTTGTATGTATTTTATATGTGTGTTACCTCATAAATGCCAACACCCACATGTTAACCTTCTTTTGCGTCAATTTAAACGACTTAATTAGCCATGAAGGCCCGCAAGTAGTAGGCACTGTGTGAAATGACTGAATGACTTGCCTTGTAAATACCCTTCCATGAAGGAAGTTGAAAAGCAGATGATGTTTAAATTACTACATTTTTAACGATATCGAAATGTATTTATATGTATGTGTGTTAATTAATTGGCAACCTCACAATTTCACAGCATGTCGCTTGCTCAATTAACGGACAGATAATATGAAAAGAAACTTTCTGCAATTTGCCTTTGGCAATTCGTGTTGCAAGCACACAAAAGCCTTTACTTCATTATTTCCACACAGATTAATTAAAAAATATGTTATCAGCAGTTTTTTTACACAATGGCACTTTTAATGCCAAATGCAGGAATCTTCAGTGTCAATGTATCGATGACTATAAGCTGTATATATTCTGTTAAGTTAACAAGTAAAAAGGCTCCAGTCGAGAAATTCCGACTAGACGATACCCTGAAGCCCATACTTTAAGTCACTGCTTGCAAATATGTGTGAGTGTGTGTGTGTACGCGTATAGTGCATACTTTCTTAATTCAATGCTCCATATCTCAAGTGTTTCTCAACCGATTTCAAGAAAATTTTCACAGATTATCATTATTTCGTCTAATGTCACAAACTGCATCATAAAGATTTCTGAATTCAAGATTTTGTTGTTATCGATAACATGTGTATATCGGAAACGGAAAGAGTTATCGAAAATTTGAAACCGCCTGTTATCATTATTTCGTTTAATGTTTCAAACTGCATCATAAAGATTTCTGAATTCAAGATTTTGTTGTTATCGATCACATGTGTATATCGGAAACGGAAGAAGTTATCGAAAATTTGAAATTGCCTGTTATCAGTATTTCGTCTAATGTTTCAAATTGCATCATAAAGATTTCTGAATTCAAGATTTTGTTGTTATCGATAACATGTGTATATCGGAAACGAAAAGAGTTATCGGAATTTTGAAACAAACTTGTACTGCCTAGGGATTAGGCGAGCTTATGTTCCAAATCTGGAGTCTCTAGCTGTTAAAGTCTCTGAGATCGACGGACATGGCTATATCGACTCGGCTGATCAAGAATATATATACTTTATGGGTTCGGAGATGCTTCCTTCTGCCTGTTACATACTTTTCCACAAAAACCATTATACCCTTTTAACCAAATTTCAGCGGGTCAAGGGTATAAAAAGTCAAAACTGAGTACAGAACTTTTTCTGAAATGTTGTGTAAATCTGTTCTTAAGTATTTCGATTTATTGACATTTTTCGAATGCAGTTCATCAAATCGAGCAATCGGTTTTATTTATTTCGCTTTACTCAAACACTTGTGAGTCATTGAAGTGGCGCGGGGGGCACTTGAAGCTACCCGATTCGGAATTAATGTGCATCTTAAATTAATTATGCGCTGAAAATAAAAATACGAGTGGCAAACAAAAGGCACACGAATGCCCCTGGAGTCGAGAAAACAATGTCTTAACACTTTAAGCAGACGACAAGCCGATAAGCAGCTACAAAACAGCCACAGCAGCAGCAGCAACAACAACAACAACGACACAAATCAGGAATGAAAATAAGGCAACGCATTGCCAACAATTTATTAAAAAAAAATAAGAAAAGTTGAATGCCATCTGCTCAGTACATGTGTGTGTGTGCGTGTGTGTGTGTGTGTGTGTGTGTGTGTTTGTGTCTGTGTGTGTGTGTGAGAGTGTGTGTGTGTTTGTGTGTGTGTGTGTGTGTGTCTGTGTGTGTGTGTGTGTTTGTATGTGTGTGTGTGTGAGTTTATCGCGATCTGGCCGGACGATGTCTTGGCCTGGTCATTTGCTTAAATGAGTTGGCATGAGTATATGCAACAACAACAACAAGCGGATTACATGTAAGCTTAACAGAGGATGCAACGGGCTATATGCTTCGTGGGGCGGAGGCGGCTTTTGTGGGTGTGGCAGCCGGTAAGAGTCAAACAAGCAACTTCCAAGCGGATTAAATTTAATTTTACGACTTTCGTTTACTTTGTTATTGCGCTGTCTTAAGTGCGCTGCACTTGCGCGACTCATGTGTGTGTGTGAGTGTGTGAGTGTGTGAGTGTTCGTGTGCGTGTGCCTGTCATAATAAAAGTGTTTTAATTTGAGTGTTGCTGTGTTATTCTGGCTAACATGCGTGTGAGCGAGACGAACAGCTTTTTTTTTTGTTGGCAACTTTGCGGCATGCAACAACCAATTTCGTACATGCCGGCCGGTCTATGCCATAAACTTAACAGATGGCAAACACAAACAGTCGCGACTGCATTTTCCACTTGCCGCTTTTGCCAAATTTGGCCCGAACTCAGCATCGTTTCGGGCCAGACAATTTGGCATTTTATGCAACATTTTGTCATAAGCTTAGAGAGCCAATCGTGCCTCAGTTCATCAAAATGACAGGCACTCCAATTTGGTCACATCGACGACAGCAACAGCAACAACTTAAGTTAAAGGCTAATTGAAGTGGAAACAATGACCTTTCATTGTACAAATTAGTCACAAACAGTTTGAGGTGGGGCATCAATTAAATGCTGCCCAAATGCGATTAGCTCTGTTCAATATTTATAAAGCAGCATCAAAATAAAAACGATTTAATCCTTACCAAAGTTAACATTCAGTTAAGTACATCTAATTAAAGATAATGAACTACTATTTATGATTAATTCTTTAAGATTTCTCGCTGCGAGAGATACGAAAAAACAGAGAGAGAGGGAGGGAGATATGAATATTTATATTAACTTAACTCAAACCACATGTCGAGCTGATCTCAGCCAGCATGTTGTGCTTTAATCAGCTGCTTGTTGATCTTAAACAACCAGAATAGCTACCTATAACAAGTAAGAAGGCTCTAGTCGAGAAATCCCGACTAGACGATACCCTGAACCCTATAATTTAAGCGAACAGTCACTGCTTGCAAGTATATGCTCCATATCTCCGGTGTTTCTCAACCGATTTCAATAACATTTTCACAGATTATCATTATTTCGTCTAATGTTTCAAACTGCATCATAAAGTTTTCCAAATTCAAGATTTTGTTGTTATCGATGACATGTGTATATCGGAAACGGGAAGAGTTATCGAAAATTTAAATTTCACAGATTGTCATTATTTCGTCTAATGTTTCAAACTGCATCATAAAGATTCCTAAATTCAAGAATTTATTGTTATCGATCACATGTGTATATCGGAAACGGGAAGAGTTATCGAAAATTTAAATTTCACAGATTGTCATTATTTCGTCTAATGTTTCAAACTGCATCATCAAGTTTTCCAAATTCAAGATTTTGTTGTTATCGATCACATGTGTATATCGGAAACGGGAAGAGTTATCGAAAATTTAAATTTCACTGATTATCATTATTTCGTCTAATGTTTCAAAATGCATCATAAAGTTTTCCAAATTCAAGATTTTGTTGTTATCGATAACATGTGTATATCGGAAACGGAAAAAGTTATCGAAACTATATCGACTCGGCTGTTGATGCTGATCAAGAATATATATAATTTATGGTGTTGGAGATGCTTGTTATCGATAACATGTGTATATCGGAAACGGAAAAAGTTATCGAAACTATATCGACTCGGCTGTTGATGCTGATCAAGAATATATATACTTTATGGGGTGGGAGATGCTTCCCTCTGCCTGTTACATACTTTTGCACAAAACCATTATACCCTTTTTACCCATTTCCAATGGGTTCAGGAAAAGGAAGACACGTAAGCTGATGCATTTGAATCACGATCATTGGGGAAAATAACAATAACAAAGGGGAACACCAGTTTGTATTGCAGTTAAAGGCGAGACACACACACACACACATCAAAGTCAATGCCATAGTGCAGCCGCAGCACATTAATCAACGCCTGGACAAAAAACAAAGAAAGCAACAAGTCAAGTGGCGACACTTCCTTCACATACCTCTCTCTTAGCACAGCTAACCCTCTACTCTCTTAAGATGACGCCGCTACATTTAAAAGGAACAACTAATTACGCGTTAATTTTCTGCTTAGTCGCCGCAACCAGACCGACTACCTCCCACCTCCCACCTCCCACCTCCCACCTCTGCATTGCTACTGAAATTTTGCCGCACTGCTCGAGGCGGCCAGTTCGCTCAAGTGATTCACTTGTCAATTTCGTAAATTATTACCTCATGCCTCGTGCGATAAAAGTGAGGAAAATGCATTGCCCGAGGAGGTGGAGTGGAGTGGTTGGGGCAACGACATCAAAGTGAATCAAGTTAATTGCCGTTAATTTCATCATGGCTCATTGGTAAGAAGAAAGGTCGCCAACGATGCGATGCGATGCCAACCAAGTTTGAAATCAAATAAAATGCGTAAATTGCCTCGTGTTGCCCGTCTGGCAATGGAGTCATGACAATGGCAAATGCGACGCCATGTTAAGTGCACTTCTTCAGAATGTTTGTTAAGGGGGAAGTGGAAAGGACTTCTTTTACTCTGCTGAAATCAGAGTAGCCGCAAAGCTACTAAACAGAGTTCAATTCATCAATGCCAAGCTGGAAAAAACTGCTGGTCTCGAGAAAGTAATAAATTGATGTGAGTTTAAATGAAAAACAGAACACTTAAGTCAAATGGTCTAAGCTTTAAATTAGTTGGAACATTATAGTTTTTCAAAACAAAGTTCGAAAAAAAAACTTCTTGTTGTCGTATACTTAACTTGTGGGCCTTGTCGTGCAATTTTGGTTTGATTTTATGCTTGGCAATTTGCCTCAACCCACATTTGAAACTCATATCCAATCAGGCACTTTAATAACCACACAGCTAGGCAACAGTAACAAATTACGAACACAAGCCGCAATTATTTGCCACTCATTGAAATTGTACCATACAACAAACATTGACGACGGCAATGAGCTTTCAAGTTGGTGAGGAGTGGTAGGAGCGGGGGGCCAAGTGCAGTATATTATTTCTTGCAGTAACAAATTGTGCCGCTTAACCTTGAGCTGCAAAAAAAAAGTGAAACAATATAAAGCCAAACGAAACCAAATCAACGCTTACTAAAGTCAATTTTGAAAATCAAACAAAACGAAACCAAAGCAACGCAACGCTTACTAAAGTCAATTTTGAAAATCCGCTCACGAAAACCATTGCAAAAGTCATTAAATAAAACCAGAATTCAAACTGGCGACAATCGTTGATCGTTGCTTCGCCGAGCTGCATTCGAAACTAGCTTCGAAATGATGCTTGGCAAATTGTCTAAGCGGAAGCCGAAAATTGACGACAAGGACAAATGAAAAAGGTTTCCAAAAGTAAAGAGAGCCCTCTCGAAAATCAAAACAGGTCACAGCATCCTCTAAATCAGTGGTCGGGGAACAGGGGTAAATTACCCCATTTTGGCTAAAAGTGAAATTTCGGGGGGAAAAATTACTTTTGTGAGTAAAAAGAAAATTTTTTTTTTTTGGTATTTTGTAAATCTGTTTTTTTTTTCGCCATATCCCGCCATAAATAGAGGGGATAACTTTTCTCTTCTTTTTTGCTCCTTTGGCAAGGGGATATACATTTTTTTTTTTTATTTTTTAAATAATATATATAAATTATATTATAAAATAAATATTATGATTTTTCTTTTTTTTGCTTTTCCAATGGGTAATGTTAGTTCCACAAAAATATTTTGGAGTAATGATTAAAAAAGTTCCCCGACCGCTGCTCTAAATGGACCAACCCCATTAGCTGACATTAGGCTGAATAATATATATAAATTATATTATAAAATAAATATTATAAATTTTTTTATATTTTTTTTTGTTTTTTTTTTTTGTTTCTTTAGCAAGGGGATATAATTTTTTTTTTTTTTTTAAATAATATATAAAAATTATACTATAAAATAAATATTATAATTTTTTGTTCCTTTGGCAAGAGGATATAAATTTTTAAATATAAATTATATAATAAAATAAATATTATAAATTTTTTATTTTTTTATTTTTTTTTGCTTTTCCAATGGGTAATGTTAGTTCCACAAAAATATTTTTTGGGGACATTAGGCTGAATAATATATATAAATTATATTATAAAATAAATATTATAAATTTTTTTTTTTGTTCCTTTGGCAAGGGGATATAAATTTTATTTTATTTTTATTTTTTAAATAATATATATAAATTATATTATAAAATAAATATTATAATTTATTTATTTATTTTTTTTTGTTCCTTTGGCAAGGGGATATAAATTTTATTTTATCTATTTTTTTTTTAAATAATATATATAAATTATATTATAAAATAATTATTATACATTTTTTTTATTTTGTTATTTTTATATTTTTTTTTTCTTTTCTTTCTTTTCCAATGGGTAATGTCAGTTCCACAATTATTAAAAAAGTTCCCCGACCGCTGCTCTAAATGGACCAACCCCATTAGCTGACCCGGTCAGTGTTTTCGGGCAGAGATACACACATACACATACACACACTGGCGATTAATTTGTTTTATGATTTTACGACTTGGCACAGCCCACTAGCAACAACAATAACTGCAATTGTTGGCTATGGTAGGTGGTGGTGGTGTTTGGGGTCAGGGGAGCTGTTTGATGGGAGGGCAAGCAAGTAAAATGCCAAGCAAGTAAAAATTTGTACTTAGCCAGCAGCGAAAATGGCAGTAAAATGGTTCTCCTCTTCTTCATCATCTTTAAGTATGTGGCACGAATCAACGACGACGCCACAAACGTAAACGTTGCAAAAGGCAAAGCTAAAGCCAAAGCCAAAGACAGAGCCAAAAAGGAGCTGGCTAGAGCTTCTCTTGGTCGTCGGTTTCTGCCATTAGAAACGCCCCTTAATGGGTAGTTAACCGCCTTAAAAATTTTGCGACGACGGCAGCAGCCACCACAAAACAACCACAACACCAACAACAACAACAGTAAGAGCAATAACAATAACAAGAACGAGCACAACAACTTGAATCGCAATAAAAATCGGTTAATAATGTTTTTCACAACGCCATTCAAATGCTGACCAGTAACATTGTTGGCCACCATATTATGACCCAAAATATAGGTTAGCTGCACTTTGGACGCCGAGGGAACCAACTCGCCAGCTCGCCTCTCGGTTGCCCGTTGCCGTTGCCTTTAATACTGATGATCAGCAACTTCATTATTATCATGCTCAGAAGAGTCAATGTTGCTGCTGCTGCTGCTTCGCAGAGCAAACGCAACGTTTAACCTCTGATCGAAGAGGCAAGACTTGACCATATACAAGCCGGTGAGGCGGGTTGAGGGGTTAAGGGGCCAGTCGCAAAGCAAAGGCGGAAAAGTGGCCAGCAGCAACTGCAACACAACTACAAATGTTACAATGTTGCACGTTCGGTCATACAGTGAAGCCATTGTATAAAGCCTCAATGCCACAAGCTGCAAGGTCCATTAGAGCAATAGATAGTTTAGACCAAAAACGGGCAACAGGGCCATAATGACTAATTGCATGCAATTGAGAAACTTTGATTAATTGCATTCAATTAATAACGCTCAAAACTTTCATTTGCCCAAAAAAAAACAGGGTTGGCTGTTGACAGTGTTGTAAAACAGTTCTATAGCTCTCTCAACACTGAACTTCACAGTATAAAGATTAAGTTTAACAAAAACTGATAGATATACTATTTCTAAATGTATCAAAGGAATCATGCTCTACTTAATGTCTATGACTGGGTTTCTCAACCATATTCCAAGCCATATTCAAAACTGAAAGTGTTGATAAACAGTTATATTGCTCTCTCAACACTGAACTTCACAGTATAAAGATTCATGAGCTGATTAAGTTTAACAAATGCTTATAGATATACTATTTCTGAATGTACGAATGGACTCATGCTCTACTTAATGTCTACGACTGGGTTTCTCAACAATATTCCAAGCCATATTCAAAACTGGCTTGGCTGTTGACAGTGTTGATAAACAGTTCTATAGCTCTCTCAACACTGAACTACATGGTATAAAGATTCATCAGCTGATTAAGTTTAACAAAAGCTTATAGATATACTATTTCTAAATGTACGAATGGACTCATGCTCTACTTAATGTCTGTCGACTAGGTTTCTCAACAATATTCCAAGCCATATTCAAAACTGACAGTGTTGATAAACAGTTATATAGCACTCTCAACACTGAACTTCACAGTATAAAGATTCATGAGCTGATTAAGTTTAACAAAAGCTTATAGATATACTATTTCTAAATGTACGAATGGACTCATGCTCTACTTAATGTCTATGACTGGGTTTCTCAACAATATTCGAAGCTATATTCAAAACTGACAGTGTTGAAAAACAGTTATATAGCTCTCTCAACACTGAACTTCACAGTATAAAGATTAATCCGCTCATTAAGTTTAACAAAAGCTTATAGATATACTATTTGTAAATGTACGAATGGACTCATGCTCTACTTAATGTCTATGACTGGGTTTCTCAACAATATTCCAAGCCATATTCAAAACTGACAGTGTTGATCAACAGTTCTATAGCTCTCAAAACTGAACTTCACAGTATAAAGATTCATGAGCTGATTAAGTTTAACAAAAGCTTATAGATATACTATTTCTAAATGTACGAATGGACTTATGCTCTACTTAACTGGGTTTCTCAGCAATATTCCTAGCCATATTCAAAGAGCGAACGAACAAGAACAACAACAATTGCACCTTGTGTACACTTTAGACAGTTAATGTAATTTGCAGTGAAATTTTGAACGCTTCGGTTTTGTGTTTCTGGCATTTGGAAGCTAGCGCAAAACATTTGCAAAATGATTTTAAATTGCAACAGCGGAGGCAAGATGTGGATCTGCTGCCAAACAGCAACAATCACAACAGCAGCAATAACAACTACAACAACGATGTTTGCCTCTCTAACTAGCTACAGGTAGAAGAGAGGCAAGGCACACTGGCGAAATCTAAATGTGTTTTTCACGGTTAGGTTTTTAGGCCAACGTAACCATACAAGTACCAAGTAATTTCTGTTATCTTTCGCTCATCATTTTATTGCCGTCTTGGCAAACTCTGAACTGGTTGGCTTTAACGTTGCAGCTGAGTTGAGTTGAGCCTAGCTATCAATTATTGTGCTGCTTACAACAAGTCTGAGAATATGAGCTGCAATCCACATGAGACATGAGAATGGTGGACCGAAAGCCAGCTCTAGTTTTCGAAACAAGAAACAATGGGAAAATGGAAAAAAAATATTGAAAATAACTCGAACAAACTACAAAGATCTGTAAGCACCATCAAAACAAGCAAGCTGCTTAAAAATTGAAAATATCAATCAAAATCAGACAGCCCGAGTATCGAAAGATAAAATTTACAAACATTTATTGATATTTTTTTAAAAGGGGTGAAAAGGGTATAATTGTTTTGTGCAAAAGTATGTAACAGGCAGAAGGAAGCATCTCCGATCCCATAAAGTATATATACTCTTGATCAGCATCAACAGCCGAGTCGATATAGTTTCGATAACTTTCCCGGTTTCCGATATACACATGTTATCGATAACAATAAAATCTTGAATTTGGAAAACTTTGTGATGCAGTTTGATACATTAGACGAAATAATGACAATCTGTGAAAGTTAAATTTTCGATAACTCTTCCCGTTTCCGATACACACATGTGATCGATAACAACAAAATCTTGAATTTGGAAAACTTTATGATGCAGTTTGAAAGATTAGACGAAATAATGATTATCTGTGAAAGTTAAATTTTCGATAACTCTTCCCGTTTCCGATACACACATGTGATCGATAACAACAAAATCTTGAATTTGGAAAACTTTGTGATGCACTTTGAAAGATTAGACTAAATAGTGACAATCTGTGACAGTTAAATTTTCGATAACTCTTCCCGTTTCCGATATACACATGTGATCGATAACAACAAAATCTTGAATTTGGAAAACTTTTTGATGCAGTTTGAAACATTAGACGAAATAAGGATAGTCTGTGAAAATTTTATTGAAATTGATTGAGAAACACCTGAGATATGGAGTATTGCAGTTAAGAAAGTATGCACTATACGCGTACACTCACACATACTTGCAAGCACTGACTGTACGCTTTAGGTATATGGTTCAGGGTATCTACTAGTCGGGATTTCTCGACTCGTTATTTCTACTTATATTGTGGGTGACTGAAAAATAACGACGCTTGTGTCTGTTTTTATCTTTTTCAACATTTTGTATATTGTTATTCTGGTTGCTACTGCTGCTGCTGCTGCTGCTGCTGCTGCTGCTGCTGCTTCTGCTGGGTGCTAACAAATTGATATCTCTAAAATGATATTTTCTATGCTAGCACTATGTATTTACACAATGTGCACTTCACACATACACATACACATACATAGCTATATAGTACCTACATACATACAATACGGACGGGGAGGAGTGTAACAACAACAGCAATAACAACATCAAATCCATCATATGCTTGCCGTTTGTATCCGTATCATTGTGTACGTATGCCCCCAGACGACTTTTGCTGCATATCAATGCATGCCTCAGCACGATGGTTGTTATGGCTGCTTACTCTTGTTGTTTTTGTTGTTAGTTCTATGAAAATCATTAATAATGCGACTGATAATGATGAAAATAGAGATGATGATGGTGATGCTGCTGCTGCTGACGCACTATTGAGTGTTGATATCGTTGGCAGAATTATAATTTCTGTGAGAGCTGGCAGCATTCGAAGGGGGAGCTGTTCCCTGCCACGCATCGCTGCGTGCAACATATCTCAGTCATTCAGTCGCCGTATTGTGTGTTGGTTGTTTTTCGTATTTTTTCCATATTAATTAATTAAAATTGACATTGAGGCACAACAAATTGCAAACAAGCTTCTAATCATTGGTTGCATGCCTCTTTGCCTGCTAACAATGTGCAAAATGCTTTTTGTGTTAACAATTAGTCTCTTCACAGTGTGTTTATTTTGTTGCTTTTGCTTTTGTTGTTATTGTCGCTTAAGCTGATCTCTTGTCGATTTTGTTGTTTGTTGTTATTCAACAAGGCCATTCGCATTGTGCTCATAAGGTTGAGGAAGTATTCACATAACTCAAATTCGCTGACATTGTGGCAACATATTAAAATTAATTCACGATTGCGGTTGCAGACGAACTTGATACTGATAAAAACAAGTAAGAAGGCTCTAGTCGACTAATCCCGACTAGACAATACCCTTAACCCTATACTTAACGCGCACAGTCACTGCTTGCAAGTATGTGTGTGTATACGCTTATAATGCATACTTTCTTAACTTCAATGTTCCTTATCTCCAGTGTTTCTCAACCGATTTCGATACAAATTTCACAGATTATCATTATTTCGTCTAATGTCTCAAATTGCATCACAAAGTTTTCCAAATTCAAGATTTTGCTGTTATCGATAACATGTGTATATCGGAAACGGGAAGAGTTATCGAAAATTTAAATTTCACAGAGTCTCATTATTTCGTCTAATGTTTCAAACTGCATCAAAAAGTTTTCCAAATTCAAGATTTTGTTGGTTTCGATCGCATGTGTATATCGGAAACCGGGAAAGTTATCGAAAATTTAACTTTCACAGATTATCATTATTTCGTCTAATGTTTCAAACTGCATCACAAAGTTTTCCAAATTCAAGATTTTGTTGTTATCGATCACATGTGTATATCGGAAACGGGAAGAGTTATCGAAAATTGAAATTTCACAGATTATTATTATTTCGTCTGATCTTTCAAACTGCATCACAAAGTTTTCCAAATTCAAGATTTTGTTGTTATCGATCACATGTGTATATCGGAAACCGGGAAAGTTATCGAAACTATATCGACCCGGCTGTTGATGCTGATCAATAATATATATACTTTATGGGGTCGGAGAATGTTCCTTCTGCCTGTTACATACTTTTGCACAAAGCCATTATACCCTTTTTACCCCTTTTTAAGGGTTCAGGGTATAAAACGTACTCATAACATAGGAAAAATTGAGTTTAATCTCATTAGCATCTAATTAGCTTAAGAGCGCAAATGTATCCAAGGATCGTTGAGCAAATCAATTGCATTTTGATTTACTTATTGCATTCGTTATTTATGTGAAATTTTCACCTTTGACAAACTGTATACAAAATGAATATGAGAAATGTGCATGGATAAAACGCATTTGTTGCTAAGTAATTTATACAAATTCAGACAACGTAATCAATAAATAAATTTTCTATTTATGCAACAGTCTACCTCTCTTTTTCCCCCCAACCTCTTGCTGCTGACATATGGCAGCATAACGGGCCAAGCGGCTGACAAGCAACTTGTCATGAATACGAATACAAGTATATATATATATACATTTACATACACAGACATATTGATGTGTAAACTGCACTCACACACACTATGTTGCATGTTGAGAGCGCAAAACATATATATAAAAATAAATAAATTTTTTTCTTTTTCATTTTGCATTTTAATTTATGCAAATAGATTTCCACTTTGCACAGAAATCAAAACGAATTAAGTGCGAGTGATAGAAATGTTGTTGCATATGCGTGTGTTGCACATGTGCCTGTGAGCGAGTGTGTGTGTGTGTGTGTGTTCATGTACCGTTTTTTGTGCCAGTTTGAACAAGTTGATTTTTTTTCCTCGTCGTGTTTTCGATTTTTAAAGCAATTTTTATTCACTTTTGGCCGGCCGGCATCAAAACGAGCTGCGTGTTGACATCGTCGTCGTTGGAGGAGGAGGAGGAGGTGGTGGTGAGGGGAGAGGCAACATTGAGGTGGCGGCGAAGGCGTCGCGAGACTTGGCAAGTGCGTGTGCAACAGTGCAGCCGCATGGCAAAAACTTGTTTGGCGACGCCTCAAAGTAGTCCAAGGTGCGTGAAATATATATATTTTTTAGTCTCCACGCCTCTGGGATGCCATTGGCCTCCTCTTCCTCTTCGTGTGCAGTTTGCTTAGTTTTCACAATTTTCCTCAATTTGCCACTGATTGACAATTTTCCAATTCCAATTTTACATGTAGCCACATTGAACTTTCATTCAATTTTTGATGAAAAATATGATCAAAAGCCATGGATAACTGCGATATGGCACGTCAACTGGGTAAAGGGTTACCTAGAACTTGAACGTGCCACCGTTGCAACGTTGCAAGTGCCACACGAGAAAATTGCGTAAATTAACATAAATTACGAAGCTAAGTGGAAGTTGAACAGCGTGTACGCAATCGCCTTGGAAAATGTGCAGCGGATATTTAAGCGTAATTTGCTGACCAGCCTGACTGCAGAAGGACCTCACCGCCACCGTTGCAAGCCAGCAGAAGGACCTCACCACCACCGTTGCACACCCAGCAGTCAGGCCCGCTAATTAAGTGGAAATTTATGATATGAAATTACACTTTGCTTGGGCTCAAGCTTTACGAGTAAAATATTATTTTAACGTGGCCGCTTTCCCCTCCTCTTCGGCGCCCGCTTGCGTGCATATTAAGTGGCGATTGCCAATTTTCCATGCAATTTCAAGAAAATTGAATTAAATGCCAGTTGCACACAAAACTACACATTCATATGGCTAATTTCCGGTAGAAGCTTAAGCTTAAGATATTTAAAAAAGAACTTACAACTCAATGTTGCAATGGATTTTCATTTAATGATATGTGAGCTATGGAATACGTACCACAAATAACAAGGAATATTTAAATATTTAAATATATTTAAACATCTTTCATTCAGTTTAAATACAGTATTTAATAAAATGAAATCTATTAGCTTGACAAAAAAAAATCTGTTTTAAATCTGGTTAATCGATAACGACAGCGAAAAGCTTTTTAAAAATCAGTTGTTCTTTTTTCCATTCATTACAAGCACACATACTTTTATTATACCCTGAAGCCATTGAAAATGGGTAAAAAGGGTATAATGGTTTTGTGCACAAGTATGTAACAGGCAGAAGGAAGCATCTGCGACCCCATAAAGTATATATATTCTTGATCAGCATCAACAGTCGAGTCGATATGGTTTCGATAACTCTTTCCGTTTCCGATATACACATGTGATCGATAACAACAAAATCTTGAATTTGGAAAACTTTGTGATGCAGTTTGAAAGATTAGACTAAATAATGACAATCTGTGAAATTTAAATTTTCGATAACTCTTTCCGTTTCCGATATACACATGTGATCGATATCAACAAAATCTTGAATTTGGAAAACTTTGTGATGCAGTTTGAAAGATTAGACTAAATAATGACAATCTGTAAAAATTTACTGATATCGATTGAGAATCACCGGAGATATGGATAATTGAAGTTAAGAAAGTTGCATTATACCCGTACACATACACACACACTCACACATACTTGCAAGCCCTGACTGTACGCGTTAAGTATAGGGTTCAGGGTATAGTCTAGTCGGCATTTCTCGACTAGAGCCCTCTTACTTGTTGTCATTCAGCTTTCGGGTAGTGTAAACATTGAGTTAAAAATAAAAATGCAGCGATGATAAAAATCAGCCGCAAAACAGTCGACAGTTGCATTTTTGCAGTTCACGTTATGTTGTAAAATAAGACAAATATGCTTTGTAATTAAGTTGAAGCTTAATGCACGAATGCATTTAATATCCTTGGATTAAAGTAGACTATATCACAACAGAAATGACCGGGTGAAATGACCGAAATTTCAATATCATTGAAGCGAAAACTTAATTAACATTCGATGCGTTTGCTCGCATGTTGCATGTGTTGCATGATGCTGATAAGTAAAACAGGATTATGCTGGCTGCCAGCAGAGTCCTTTCCAGCAGCTAAGCAACAGCCAGTTTCATTAGCATAACTAAAGACTATTATTGTGAAGATCGAAGTTCCGTTTCGGTCAAAAACATTTGAAATAAAAGCAGTTTACCAGCAAACTAAGTATAAATAAAAAAACATTTAAATAAAAGCAGTTTAGCAGCAAACTAAGTATAAATAATTTTCAATTGGCTAGTTGCGAATGTGTCGATTGGCTAGTTAATTGAATTTGATATTTTATGGCAATTTGCATATGGTGTTTATAACTCATTCAAATGGCAAGCGAAATCAATCTGCTTAGCATTTAAACGAGGCCTTTCGGGCCTATATCGAGTGGCCAACGGTAACTGGTTTGGGCCACCAGCCAAACACGTTGTAAGTTACAGAAAAAAAATGAATTACGGTTTGTGGCAAACCAGTTTGCGGCTCAAATTAATAATAGGAATATGTGGCACAAGAGGCTGCAACACAAACACAAAAATCGTTTGCCATGTGGGCTGTGGATCTAAAAATACGCCACAGCCCATGCAGCTAACAAATTCTCAATGACAACGCGTCGTATGCTTAATGTGCAGTCTACGATAAAAAAGCCAATTCTTATTTGTTTGTGTATTGGTTAGCCGGCTAGCTGGCAAGTGAATGGACTGTTCAAATTGAGTAATCTACGAAAATCGTTTCGTATAAATGTAAAAATACGCCGCTTTTCCGACCAACTGTATTCGTGTGTGTGTCTCTGTGTATGTGTGTGCGGCAAGTGAATTTTCAACTTTTACTAGCAACACCAAACATCGCTTACAAAATATGTGGTATTTTTTTTTTTTGATTGAATTATGTACCGCAAATGTTGTTGCCACTGATGCCGCCCCCGCTACCCCGTTCGTTTCAGCAATGATTACAGCACATTTTGCAGTTGGCCTCGTGGCGCCGGCAATTGCACAACAACAATAACAACAGCACAACAAAATTGAAAGTGAACTTGCGACTTTCATTTTTGGTCGTTTTCTTTTTTTTTGCTGTTTTTTGATACTTTTAAGCCGCTTTATTATTTTCTTGTCAACTTTATTTAGCTTAATTTACCTTGTTGACGTCAACGATATGCCGAAGGGCAGCAACAAGAAGCATCAGTATCTCTCTCTCTACCACAAAACTCATTTGTATGTATGATTTGAAATTTTCTACGATATTCGTGCAAGTGAAAGTCAAAATTTGTTCATTTGTTATTTGAAAATAATCAACATACGATTTTGGCATATTATGTTTAATGTTTCAAGTTCGTTGCCTCACATTATGCTCGCGGAAGTAGTAAAATGTGAATGTTCAATGATTTCATTTCAATTCGAGTTTCGTGACTATCGAAAATGCAATCAGTTGCGTTGCAAAAGGAGGATGCAATTACAAAGCGTAGCTAGTAAGTCGAATAAAACAAGTAAGAAGGCTCTAGTCGAGAAAGAGCCGACTAGACTATACCCTGAACCCCATACTTAACGCGTACAGTCACTGCCTGCAAGTATGTGTGTGTATACTCGAACAGTGCATCCTTTCTTAACTTCAATGTTCCATATCTCCAGTGTTTCTCAACAGATTTATATACAATTTTCACAGATTATCACTATTTGTTCTGAAGTTTCAAACTGCATCAAAAAGATTTCTGAATTCACGATTTTGTTGTTATCGTTCACATGTGTATATCGGAAACGGAAAAGTTATCGAAAATTTAAATTTCACAGATGGTCATTATTTAGTCTAATCTTTCAAACTGCATCAAAAAGTTTACCAAATTCAAGATTTTGTTGTTACCGATCACATGTGTATATCGGAAACGGAAAAGTTATCGAAAATTTAAATTTCACAGATTGTCATTATTTAGTCTAATCTTTCAAACTGCATCAAAAAGATTTCCAAATTCAAAATTTTGTTGTTATCGATCACATGTGTATATCGGAAACGGAAAGAGTTATCGAAAATTTAAATTTCACAGATTGTCATTATTTAGTCTAATCTTTCAAACTGCATCAAAAAGATTTCCAAATTCAAAATTTTGTTGTTATCGATCACATGTGTATATCGGAAACGGAAAAGTTATCGAAAATATAAATTTCACAGATTGTCATTATTTAGTCTAATCTTTCAAACTGCATTACAAAGTTTTCCAAGTTCAAGATTTTGTTGTTATCGATCACATGTGTATATCGGAAACGGGAAGAGTTATCGAAATTTATAAACAAACTTGTACTGCCTAGGGATTAGGCGAGCTTACATTCCAAATCTGGAGTCTCTAGCTCTTATAGTCATATACGTTCATACATACGGACGGACAGACTCATGGCTATATCGACTCGGCTGTTGATACTGATCAAGAATATATATACTTTATGGGCTTCCCTCTGCCTGTTACTTTTGCACAAAACCATTATACCCTTTTTACCCATTTTCAATGGGTTCAGGGTATAAAAAGAAACATAGCTAAAGTCAACTATGTTGAAACAGGACTTATTAGTGTGCTAAATGTTTTTAATTACGTTAGATTATTCAAACAGAATTGGTTCTCTTTTGATATGGAATGTTTTTTGCAACAATGTGAAATTTTAATTATAAACTTCTTTTTGTGGCAGCCACTCCTACTTGCCTTATGAAATTTTCTATGCAACAGAGTGTAGACAAATAGAAAACGCTGCTACCCCAAAATGAAAAAATGCACAAAAGCAACCCGAGCTCGTATGTAAATTAGTAAAAATTCCTGAGCATATTAACCGGAAGTCGGAAGCACAACAAATGTACCTGAATTATGATGTCTTGTTGTTGTTGTTGTTGTTGTTGTCGTGTGTGAGAGTTTTTCAGTTTTCCTCGAACGCAAATGCGAATGCGAACGCGAACGCCAAACTCGAGTTCATTCTCGTTGCCGTTCTGGATGAGTGCGCGGTAAGTGCGTTACCTGAATGCAAGCGACCCATAAGAGGGTAAGAGGTAAGCCAGGTCAAGGGAGGGTTGGGAGGAGTGAGTTGCCCTGCAGGGGCAAGTCATTAAGTCAGTGGTTTTGTATACGCTGTGGTTGTGGTTGCTGCCAGTGAGTGCTGCTGTGAGAAGTACCGTTTCGATTTTTGTGGCAAGTGGCAAGTGGCAAGTCGGGCGTTCCTTGCATGAACAAACTTATTGTTGTTGCTGTTGTTGTTGTTGTTATTCAGCTCATTTCAAATAAATTACCATAAAAATATATACACGAAATAAGAATGCAACGCTCGCTTAAAATATGCGCAAATCTATGTATGACACTTTGAACCTAGCTCTCAGACCCGGACACGTAATGAGACAGCCGCGTTCCCAGCGCAGCCCGGTCGCAGCGACTCTCTGTGCGATATGAAGCCAAATTATTGAGAAATGTCACGCAAATTTTTTACTACAGCAGCAGCAGCAACATTCGAGGAACAACAACAACAACGACAATGCGACATAAAAAATAAAATAAATCGTACTTAAAATATGTATGAAATTGAAATGTCAAACGATACACGCATGCAACAAAGCGAGCGAGCGTGTGTGTGTGTGAGTGTGCGTCTAACGGGGCGTATGAGAAATTATTGTGATTATTTGCTCTATGCGCATGAAATTATGCAACTTTATGCCTTTGTCCTTTGTGTCTGTGCATAGTTGCATTATTTGTGAAGAGTGAGCGAGCGAGTACGCATGTGGGTGTGGCAGGTAACGGTAAACTTGCGCCCCCTTTCCTTTATGCTTTGAATTTAAACATTAAATCCTAGCAAAATCCCTGCATATTAACTCAACAATGTACTCAAATTTCAATTAATGTTGATTTTAAGCCTTAATTTATAACTTTCTATATTTCGGGGAGGGTATAATTTGCCGTGATTTAATGCTCGAATTTCAATTTGAGCTTACCTGCAAAATATAACAAGTAGGTAAGTCGAGAAATCCCGACTAGACTATACCCTGAACCCTATACTTTAACCGTTCAGTCACTGCTTGCAAGTATATGCTCCATATCTCCGCTGTTTCTCAACCGATTTCAATAAAATTTTCACAGATTATCATTATTTCGTCTAATGTTTCAAACTGCATCAAAAAGATTTCTGAATTCAAGATTTTGTTGTTATCGATCACATGTGTATATCGGAGACGGGAAGAGTTATCGCAAATTTAATTTTCACATATTATCATTATTTCGTCTAATGTTTTAAACTGCATCAAAAAGATTTCTGAATTCAAGATTTTGTTTTTATCGATCACATGTGTATATCGGAAACGGCAAGAGTTATCGAAAATTGAAATTTCACAGAATATCATTATTTCGTCAAATGTATCAAATTGCATCAAAAAGATTTCTGAATTCAAGATTTTGTTGTTATCGATCACATGTGTATATCGGAAACGGAAAGAGTTATCGAAAATTTGAAACAAACTTGTACTGCCTAGGGATTAGGCGAGCTTATGTTCCAAATCTGGAGTCTCTAGCTCTTATCTCACTGAGATCGACGATATATCGACTCGGCTGTTGCTGCTGATCAAGAATATATATACTTGATGGGGTCGGAGAAGGTTCCTTCTGCCTGTTACACACTTTTGCACAAAACCATTATACCCTTTCTACCCATTTTCAATGGGTTCAGGGTATGAAAAGAAAAATCGACAGAATTAATTAACGCAATATTTGTGCAAAATTGTGCATTGTTGTAATTCGAGTCAAATCGGGCTTATATGGCTGCACAAACAGTTTACACACGTTGATTATTATGCAAATGAATGCGGCAAGAAAACAAAAAGAGAACACAATCAAATGCAGACTGCAGCACAGCAGCCACAACAACAACAACAAGAAAAAACTGACCATGAAACCATTGTTGGCAGCAATCAAATTCAAATTTGAAAACTTGCCTTAACTTTTGGTGCTTTCAATTCTGGCCGCCAAGCAACGTGTGTTGTGGCTATGATGTTGCATGCAACTGGTTGAAAAACACTCAAAAATGTGTGTGTGTGGCATTCTCAAAAGTTTATAATTATGAAAATTGTTTTTGCTGGCGCTTTTGCATTTAAGCTACGTAATTAAATTAAAAGCCAAATTGCGAATCGCAACAAGTGAAACCAGTGAAACCCCAAGCAGCAACTAAGCCTTCGTTCCTTCCCCCGTTTTGCCAACTTATGACTCTCCATTGGCTTTCTGTCTGCATAATGATGAAGGCAATTAATTAGAAATATTCCGACAAGGTTTGAGCTTATGTTGTTTTTTTGTTTTTTGTTTTTAAACTCGTCGCACCGCATGTTGTCCGCCCGGTTAAAGTCAACTAGCCCTGGCGCCAGCCAGGTTGGCCAACAAAGGCTGCGGCTTAACTCGCTTTGCGGTTTTTTATTGTTTGTCTACGCGCTGCGATTAACAGCTGCTGCTGCTGCTGCTGCACTTTTCGTGCTGTGGCCACCTAACATAATTAAATTTGCACTTTTCGCAGTTAACCTCAAAACTGCTCACTAACATTTATTAGCTTTGGCGAAATGTCAACATTGGCTTTAACTTTAAGTTTAGCTGCAGCTAAATGTCAGCTGTGTGGGCGTGGCAGATTGCATCTCTCACTTACCTTAAATATCAGCTGGCAAATAGAGCGTCGCATAAGGGAACAACCTAGCGTAATAAACAATGCTCAATCGTACTTAAACGTACAGCAAAGGTCATAAAACAGTTTGTAATTATAACATTTTCTAACTGCTCGACAAACCTATATACAACACTTTTGCGTTTGACTGGAAGTTTCTTACGATTTTAATCCTTAATTTATAACTTTCTATATTTGTTGTCGCATTATGACATTTACTTTTAATTTGCGCATTGGCAGCATTATTTTTATACCCTTAACCCATTGAAAATGTGTAAAAGGGTATAATGGTTTTGTGCAAACAGGCAGAACGAAGCATCTCCAACCACATAAAGTATATATATTCTTGATCAGCATCAACAGCCGAGTCGAAATGGTTTCGATAACTTTCCCGGTTTCCGATATACACATGTTATCGATAACAACAAAATATTGAATTTGGAAAACTTTTTGATGCAGTTTGAAATATTAGACGAAATAATGATAACAGGCAGTTTCAAAATTTCGATAACTCTTTCCGTTTCCGATATACACTTGTTATCGATAACAACAAAATCTTGAATTTGGAAAACTTTGTGATGCAGTTTGAAATATTAGACGAAATAATGATAACAGGCAGTTTCAAAATTTCGATACCTCTTTCCGTTTCCGATATACACATGTGATCGATAACAACAAAATCTAGAATTTGGAAAACTTTGATGCAGTTTGAAAGATTAGACTAAATAATGACAATCTGTGAAATTTTTATCGAAATCGGTTGAAAAATACCGGAGATATGGAACATTGAATTATGCACTATACGTGTATACACACACACTCACACATACTTGCAAGCCGTGACTGTACGAGTAAACTATAGGGTTCAGGGTACCGTCTAGTCGGGATTTCTCGACTAGAGCCTTCTTACTAGTTTTCTTTTTTGTTGTTCTCCATTACGTGTTAATTTTTTGTTCCAGTATTCTTTTCAATTTAAGTGGTGTTATATTTTTGTTTTTTGTCTTCGCTGGTTTGATGTGCTTATTTTGTCACGTAATTGTTCGCCAAACATACGAACGTGCGAAACTTTCAGTTTTTTTGATGCAACAACAAAAACAAAATGCACATGCAGAGCCCATCGAAGCAGCGTAAAACAGGGCGTATGAGCAACGTTCTGACAATAATATGATGTCGCTGCACGAACTGAGCACAGATATTCACAGCTGAGCATAGTTAAGAAAAATCTACAAAATTAAGTAGATATTTAATGAACGTACTAATTTTTTACGTCGAACAAGTTGGATGTGCTTTAAGCCACGTGCTGTGTGCCATGGTTTTTTCTAGTGCACAATAATGAAGAATGCATTAACTGGAATTTGGTTTCAGAATTCTTTGCTTTATTGACTCGAATATTGGGGATTGCAGGGTCAACCATGACCATAGCACAGCTGGCTATCCTTTGAAGCGGCTGCTCGACGGGATGCAGACATGATTTTTGGTATTGTGAGCTGGCCAACCTGTTTCTGTTCAGCTGCATTTAAGCCTGGCCAAAATGAAAAGCCCAGTAGCTGTCATAATGATAAATGCACCGCCTGCTGATTCGCATTGTTTAAAGTGCGTGAGAGAGAAAGACAACGAGAACGAGAAAGAGAGGGCGATATAAAGAGATTTTTTGTGCGCTTCATAAGTTCGAGTGGGAAAGAGAGCGAGAGTGGGAAAGAGACTCACGCTGAGTCATTGCTTTGCTCTGACAATTATGTCATGTGTACGCCAGGAGCATTGGCCATCAATTTGCAATTGCTTAGATTGAGAGATGCAACGGCGCAATTCAATTTGCCACATTAAACATCACCCCCTCCCCGCCCGCGCCTTATTCGCATATTTATGGTCTGAAGCTAGAGATTCGCGAACTGAGATTGGCCTAACATGTTTATACTTAGGAGTGCAATTTGTTGTTGTTGTTGGCCAGATCAGATAATATAATATATATAAGCGATTGATTCATGGCGGCGCGCGTATCTTAAAACATTCATTTCTACTTATCTAGCAGCGTGTAGTATTAATGATGCCTCTTAAGTAAATTGGCCGTGTTAACGGGGTTTCTATCAATGGGATGCAGCAGCTTCAGCTCCGTAACAGTGAAGCTTCAAGTTTAAAACTAAGTTCTTTGGCGCTGCAGGCAACTTAAATTACAAATGACTTGAGTTAAGCTCATGGAACAATAAGAGTTTCACATCATTAAGAATAACCAGGATTAACAAATACTAAAGTACAGAATAACCAGGATTAACAACTACTGAAGTATCAAGTGAGTATTCGAAACTCGAGTTTCACATCATTAAGAATACCCAGGATTAACAACTACTAAAGTATAGAATAACCAGGATTAACAACTACTGAAGTATTAAGTGAGTATTCGAAACTCGACTTTTAAGCACTACGGTACTACTTCAAATAATTAACTATCAACTGGAAATAAATATAATTTAAAAATTTATAGAGCAGTCAAGATTGCGAAACTGCAGTAAAAAGTCAATAAGTTAATTAAAAATACACCGTTAATGCAATTTAATTAGGTCTTCTTTGAGGGCAATCGCAATTGCAAGTGGAAAATTACTCAATTAGCCTTGCCACCTTATGTCGCACATACGAAATCAGCAATGAAGAGCTCATTATGCCCTGAACCCATTGAAAATGGGTAAAAAGGATATAATGATTTTGTGCAACAGTATGTAACAGGCAGAAGGAAGCATCTCCGAACCCATAAAGTATATATATTCTTGATCAGCATCAACAGTCGAGTCGATATGGTTTCGATAACTTTCCCGGTTTCCGATATACACTTGTTATCGATAACAACAAAATCTAGAATTTGGAAAACTTTATGATGCAGTTTGAAAGATTAAAAGAAAAAATGATAATCTGTGAAATTTAAATTTTCGATAACTCTTTCCGTTTCCGATATACACATGTGATCGATAACAACAAAATCTAGAATTTGGAAAACTTTTTGATGTTGTTTGAAACATTAGATAATATAATGATAATCTGTGAAAATTAATTGAAATCGGTTGAGAAACACTGGAGATATGGAGTATTGAAGTTAAGAAAGTATACACTATAAGCTTACACTCACACATACTTGCAAGCACTGACTGTATGCGTTAAGTATAGGGTTCAGGGTATCTCCTAATCGGGATTTCTCGACTAGAGCCTTCTTACTTGTTAAATATTTAGGTATGTTATATTGTTCATCTAAATAACCTACATCTTCTTGTGATAATATTTATGGATACAATACCACATTGATATTTGAAGATATTTCTTTCAAAACTTTAACAAAAAGAACACTTATAATATATATTCGAGTTCCCAATAAACATTAGATAACTTCAGCTGGATTTTCGCTTTTGAAAGTAATAAGAAAAAAAATGTTAAATTGTTTAAAAGATTCCTTAATTAAAGTTAAGCCTTCGAATGCGTCTGGCTTGAAGTTATTTCTTATTTCTTCCTTATTTTAATCTGCACTTGCAATAAGGCCTGCTGCCACGACACTTGAAAGACATTTTTGTCTGTTAAGGCTGGCCATTTTTTCTGACACTGGCTTGATGTATCGTATGATTTTCCCGCTTCAATTATTCAAATATCTAACGCGATTTTTTGGCATTTTTAGATATTGTCATGTTTCCATCGCAGTCGCAGTTGCTATTACTGACTGTAAAAGGAGCTGTGTTTTGTGTTTGTTGTCGTTGTTATTCGATATTCGAGCTTCGAAATGACAACAGCAGCAACAAGATCGAAATTTGCATTGTTCATTGTGTGTGTGTTGTGTTTTGTGGTGTTTCTGCGTGCTTGGCCATACCTCTGACCCACTTGTTTGAAATTTTATTTCGTTTCGTTGCATACCGTTTATGGGGAGCTCATGAATCAACGAGCTTATCTGCATACACACACACACACACGCACACACACACAGTGCACTCCAGCTGCTAATCATATAAATTAAGGCCGTTGCATTTCTCATATATACATACATACATACGTACATAAATACCTGTGCACATATGAATGTATGCGGTTTGGAGGCCCAAAAACTTTGTGGCATATCTTTACTTTCAAATCGGTGGCGTCTTCGCCGCGAAAAAGGGAAAAGCCCGCTGACCGCTCGTCCGCTGCCCGCTCGTCCGCTCGTCCGAGTTGCCATTTGACCCACAAATTAAGCGTAATAACTTTCGAATTTCGAATTTCGAATTACATTGCATTCTGAGTTTCTCCTCCAATTACGACATTTTTTTATTGTATTTTTGGGTCAACATTGGCTCGCAGCAAGTGCGAGTTGCTTGAGGTGAAGGCTGCCTTATCCAGGAGTTTGTTTTATTACTTCGTCTTTTCTCTTGATTTTTTGTTTTTTTGCTTGCCCCAAAGAAGATCTGAACCTCAACCGGTTGTGAGACTTGGCTTTGACTCACGTTTACCGTTAGAGGCGTCAGACTATAAATCCGAATCTTATGAATTATATATTATCGGTAAGCCTTAAAATAATGAACGCTCACGCATCCAAATGACTCAAGACACATAAGGCATTGCGTCAGGCATACTTCAAGAAAATTTGTGTTGGGATATTAACCCTTCCGATAAGGTCGGTAATATTATATCGTGATTGACTTTAAGAGTTTAAATAACATTGAATCGTTTACATGTAAAGTGACAAGCAATTTAACGAAAAGTAAAAAAAAAAAAAAAATAAATAAAAAAATTATATTTATTTTATATTTTTTAAATAAAAAAAAAATAAAATTTATTTTATATTTTTTAAATAATATATAAAGTAAATAATATAATTTTTTTATTTTTTTTTTTATTTTTAAAATAATATATAAAATAAATAATATAATTTTTTTTTTTTTTTTTATAAATTTTATACCCCCTTGCCAAAGGAGCAAAAAAATATCCCCTCTATTTATGGCGGGATATGGCGAAAAAAATACTAACAGGTTTACAAAATACCAAATAAAATTTTTCTTTTTATTCATTCCAGACATTTTTACCCCCAGAAATTTCAATTGAAAATTTGTGTTGGGATATTAACCCTTCCGATAAAGTCGGTAATGATGGACTTTAAGACTTTAAATAACATTGAATCGTTTACATGTAAAGTGACAAGCAAAAAGCAAGCAATTTAACGAAAAGTAAAAAAAAAAAAAAAATAAATAAAAAAATTATATTTATTTTATATTTTTTAAATAAAAAAAAAAAATTTATTTTATATTTTTTAAATAATATATAAAATAAATAATAATAATAATAATAAATAATAAAATAAAAAATATAATTTTTTTTTTTTTTTTTTTTTTAAATTTTATACCCCCTTGCCAAAGGAGCAAAAAAATATCCCCTCTATTTATGGCGGGATATGGCGAAAAAAATACTAACAGTTTTACAAAATACCAAATAAACTTTTTCTTTTTACTCATTCCAGACATTTTTACCCCCAGAAATTTCAATTGAAAATTTGTGTTGAGATATTAACCCTTCCGATAAAGTCGGTAATATTATATCGTGATGGACTTTAAGACTTTAAATAACATTGAATCAATAACATGTTAAGTGACAAGCTAAAAGGGAAAATTTAACGAAGCATTAAGAAACTGAAAAACAAATAAGTAAAACTCTAATTGTTATTGTTCAATAAAAAACAAATCTTATACAAATAAATATATATAATTACAATCAAGATACACCAAGTAAAATTGATATTTGTGCATCATATTTTCTTCATTTTTTTCGAAACTTTTACTTGCTCGAATTTTTTTAAATATTTGTTATAATTACAATCAAGCTACGAATGGCTTATTAATAAACCCCAAACTAGTTAGAAATAAAAACAACTTATTCAAAATCGAAGCAACTAATGAACAAACAAACAGAAATAACCAAATATTGGTTTAAGCTCAAACTTGTTGCACAACAAACGGACACACACACACACTCGCACACACACACGCATGCTGTTGAGCATTTCCGTCTTTGGTATGATACCCAAATATGCATATCACGCGCCTTGGACTGCCATGGAATTTATCAGCGACATTTTCATCGCAACAAAGGCCCAAAGAGAAACAGAAAAACAAAAACAAAAATGTATGTGTATATGTTTATGTATAGTTATAAAATAGACCTTAAGAGCATACGCAGTCGAACTTAAACCGAAATAATGAGCAATAGCCGAAGATCACGTTTTCCTATTAGCATTTGCAGTTTTATGTTTTTGGCCAATGGACTCAGAGTGGGACTGGCTCTGTCTATGGCAGCTGCGTTAAGTATAATGTGTGTGTGTGTGTGTGTGTGTGTATCTGTTGTGATAGTATCTATCAATGCCCTGCTGCAACTGCGGCCATCACGTGCGTAAAATCAATAAAAATCCAATTAAATTACAAAAAGTTTCATAATTACGCCAAACAGCTTTGACTTCGACTTCAGCTTTCGAGTTGCTTCTCAAGGGTTGGGGCAGCCAGCGGATAAAAAAGTGAAAAGCCCCCCAGGTCATAGAGAAAATGCCAACTGAAATTGTTATGCTGCCAAAATGGAGTACAATAAAAACTTGGAAGCGCTTCAAGTTGCTGTTGTTGCTGTAGCATCGAATGACTTAACACGCAATTTAACTATTCTTTCTTATAGTTTTTTTGTGACTAACTTGCAGCTGTTGATTTTGGCTTTGTTCTTGTTGTTTTCGACATTTTGCAATGCAGTTAAAATGAGAATGGAAATGGAAATAGCTTGTTAACGATGTGCTTAAAAGCAATAAGAAAAATATAACAACAAAAGAGCAAAAAGCAACGAAAAGGGAAATTTTTTAACAACTTCTTAACACGTTTACGCTTATGGCAATATTAAGTGTCATCTGCATTTTTGAAAACGTTTGCGAAATCGTTTGTGAAATTTGTATAATTGAGCATTTTAATAACTCTTTTGTTTGTGTGTGTGATTCAGAAGGATGATTATCTATTGCAGCGTTCGGGGAACTTTTTTAATCATTACCCCAAAATTATCCATATAAAAAGTAAAAAAAAAAAAAAAAAAATAAATAAAAAAATATATTATTTATTTTATATTTTTTAAATATATAAAATAAATAATAAAAAATTTTTTTATTTTTTTTTTTATAAAATTTATGAAATTTGTATAATTGAGCATTTTAATAACTCTTTTGTTTGTGTGTGATTCAGAAGGATGAATATCTATTGCAGCGTTCGGGGAACTTTTTTAATCATTACCCCAAAATTACCCATTTGAAAAAAAAAAAAAAAAAAAAATTTATTATTTATTTTATATTTTTTAAATAATATATTATAATAATATTTTTTAATCATTACCCCAAAATTACCCATTTGAAAAGTAAAAAAAAAAAAAAAAAAAATAATTATAATATTTATTTTATAACATAATTTATATAAATTATTTATAAAAAAAAAAAAAAAAATAAAATAAAAAAAATCATATTATTTATTTTATATTTTTTTAATAATACCATTACCAAATTACCCATTTGAAAAGTAAAAAAAAAAAAAAAAAAAAAAGTATATTATTTATTTTATATTTTTTAAATAATATATTATAATAATATTTTTTAATCATTACCCCAAAATTACCCATTTGAAAAGTTAAAAAAAAAAAAATAAAAAATTATATTATTTGTTTTATATTTTTTAAATAATATATAAAATAAATAATATAATTTTTTTTATTTATTTTTTTTTTATATTTTTTAAATAATATATAAAATAAATAATATTTTTTTTATTTATTTTTTTTTTTTAATAAAATTTATACCCTCTTGCCAAAGGAGCAAAAAAAATATCCCCTCTATTTATGGCGGGATATGGCGAAAAAAATACTAACAGGTTTACAAAATACCAAATAAAATTTTTCTTTTTACTCATTCCAGACATTTTTACCCCCAGAAATTTCACTTCTACCCACAAAAGGGGTAATTTACCCCTGTTCCCCGACCGCTGATCTATTCGAATTAATCTATGCTAACCTAGTTTTAAGCTAACTGCTTAACTTTTACTCTATACTCAACCAATCAGCAACGAATTAAGACGTTTCTTATATTCAACTTGGAAACTTATGTACAAAACTAATTAACTTCACTTATTGCCTCAACGCTCAGCTTTTGGCTAGAGCCGAAAGCATTTCAACTGGCTAGCATCTTTCATACAAAGAAAATCTTGTTTGTGCAACTAACTAACAAAAGCTGGAATTGTGCAACAAACTAACAAAAGCTGGAATTGTGCAACAATTTGTTGCTTATTCACTTAAAAGCATTGCCACTTCATAGCAAGTACAAACTTATAAATTCTTCATGGCTGGTATTGATTAGCGGTATGCTTTGTAGTATATATACTTAGTAACGGCGGATAAGCAGGAACCCTTTTGAAATTGAATATATTTTCAAACAAGCCAAGCAGGCCATGGAAACAGTATCCGGTGTCTAAAAAGGGGAGTTCACTAAGCGGAAGCAACTTGCAATCCTGCCACTGCCACTGCCACTGCCACTGCACCTGACAAGATGCGACGAAGACGCGCAGTTGCAACAGTTGATAGCTTGTCATAACGGCAGCAGAACATAGCTTAACGAAATGCGAAACCAATATTTAAGTAAGCAGCAAGCTGTTGTTGCAGGTAAATAAACTTATCGGAAACAATCCACTAATTTCGCTGCTTTATTAATTAGTGGCAAGCAAAATGTTGCAACTGAAAATCTTGACAGCACTCACTGATTTCAGAGGTGCCTTTGGCTAGATGTATTGCCTGCAATTGACCTGCCCAACATATTCCATATAATTACCTGCTTTGAAATTCTCTGACGACGCATTTGGAATGCGTCAAATTAAATGCAAATTACATATTTGGTTGGAATTCGTCGCTGCGGTTGCCACAAGTATGTCTATCGCTTCATCTGTCATTTGATTGCCGCGAAAATGTTGAACCCATTAAAATGGCATTAGAATTGCCTTTCACTTTGGGTTTCTGTCAAATGTTACTCATTTGTTCATTTGATAATTCGTTTTAATTAACGGCTTCAAATATGTTTATCCAAATTGATTCAACGCTTTTTTTCTTGCCACTCAATTTGTGCATATTGATTATAATCCAAAAAAGCATAGTTTGTCTTCTTATCTTGCAACAAAACTCTGAAGTTTCTTTAACAACTGGCTAATGACTCAGGCGGTAAGTGCTCTTAATTTTTGTTCAATTTGTTAACTAGGTCTTACAGCAAAATGCTTTTAAGATTAACAAACGATAAGCTTATTTCTTGTAGCCCACTTTTAATGGTTTTTTTGTATATTTTGTAAGTAAATTAGTCATTTCCGCATTTTATGATTTGAGACGCTCTTTACGTTGAAATTCATATCATAAAAGGAAGCATATAAAATTACATAAAATATACGAAATATTTGAAATATTGAAATCCATATCATAAAAGGAAACATACAAAATTAAATAAAATATACGAAATATTTGAAATATTGAAATTCATATCTTAAAATTAAATAAAATATACGAAATATTTGAAATATTGAAATTCATATCATAAAAGGAAACAAACAAAAATAAAATATACGAAATATTTGAAATATTGAAATTCATATCATAAAAGGAAGCATACAAAATTAAATAAAATATACGAAATATTTGAAATATTGAAATTCATATCTTAAAAGGAAACATACAAAATTAAATAAAATATTCGGAATATTGAAATTCATATCATAAAAGGAAACATACAAAATTAAATAAAATATACGAAATATACGAAATATTTGAAATATTGAAATTCATATCATAAAAGGAAACATACAAAATTAAATAAAATATACGAAATATTTGAAATATTGAAATTCATATCATAAAAGGAAGCATACAAAATTAAATAAAATTTACGAAATATTTGAAATATTGAAATTCATATCATAAAAGGAAGCATACTAAATTAAATAAAATATACGAAATATTTGAAATATTGAAATTCATATCTTAAAAGGAAACATACAAAATTAAATAAAATATACGAAATATTTGAAATATTGAAATTCATATCTTAAAAGGAAACATATAAAATTAAATAAAATATACGAAATATTTGAAATATTGAAATTCATATCTTAAAAGGAAGCATACAAAACTAAATAAAATATACGAAATATTTGAAATATTGAAATTCATATCATAAAAGGAAGCATACAAAATTAAATAAAATATACGAAATATTTGAAATATTGAAATTCATATCTTAAAAGGAAATAAAATATACGAAATATTTGAAATATTGAAATTCATATCATAAAAGGAAACATAAAAAATTAAATAAAATATACGAAATATTTGAAATATTGAAATTCATATCACAAAAGGAAGCATACAAAATTAAATAAAATATACGAAATATTTGAAATATTGAAATTCATATCTTAAAAGGAAACATATAAAATTAAATAAAATATACGAAATATTTGAAATATTGAAATTCATATCTTAAAAGGAAGCATACAAAACTAAATAAAATATACGAAATATTTGAAATATTGAAATTCATATCATAAAAGGAAGCATACAAAATTAAATAAAATATACGAAATATTGAAATTCATATCTTAAAAGGAAACATACAAAATTAAATAAAATATACGAAATATTGAAATTCATATCATAAAAGGAAACATACAAAATTAAATAAAATATACGGAATATTGAAATTCATATCATAAAAGGAAGCATACAAAATTAAATAAAATATACGAAATATTTGAAATATTGAAATTCATATCATAAAAGGAAACATACAAAATTAAATAAAATATACGAAATATTTGAAATATTGAAATTCATATCTTAAAAGGAAACAAAATTAAATAAAATATACGAAATATTTGAAATATTGAAATTCATATCTTAAAAGGAAACATACAAAATTAAATAAAATATACGAAATATTGAAATTCATATCATAAAAGGAAGCATACAAAATTACATAAAATATACGAAATATTTGAAATATTGAAATTCATATCTTAAAAGGAAACATACAAAATTAAATAAAATATACGAAATATTTGAAATATTGAAATTCATATCATAAAAGGAAGCATACAAAATTACATAAAATATACGAAATATTTGAAATATTGAAATTCATATCTTAAAAGGAAACAAACATTAAATAAAATATACGAAATATTTGAAATATTGAAATTCATATCATAAAAGGAAACATACAAAATTAAATAAAATATACGAAATATTTGAAATATTGAAATTCATATCTTAAAAGGAAACATACAAAATTAAATAAAATATACGAAATATTTGAAATATTGAAATTCATATCATAAAAGGAAGCATATAAAATTACATAAAATATACGAAATATTTGAAATATTGAAATTCATATCTTAAAAGGAAACATACAAAATTAAATAAAATATACGAAATATTTGAAATATTGAAATTCATATCATAAAAGGAAACATACAAAATTAAATAAAATATACGAAATATTTGAAATATTGAAATTCATATCATAAAAGGAAGCATACAAAATTAAATAAAATATACGAAATATTTGAAATATTGAAATTCATATCATAAAAGGAAGCATACAAAATTAAATAAAATATACGAAATATTTGAAATATTGAAATTCATATCATAAAAGGAAGCATACAAAATTAAATAAAATATACGAAATATTTGAAATTCATATCTTAAAAGGAAACATACAAAATTAAATAAAATATACGAAATATTTGAAATATTGAAATTCATATCATAAAAGGAAGCATACAAAATTAAATAAAATATACGAAATATTTGAAATATTGAAATTCATATCGTAAAAGGAAGCACACAAAATTAAATAAAATATACGAAATATTTGAAATATTTGAAATATTGAAATTCATATCTTAAAAGGAAACATACAAAATTAAATAAAATATACGAAATATTTGAAATATTGAAATTCATATCTTAAAAGGAAGCATACAAAATTAAATAAAATATACGAAATATTTGAAATATTGAAATTCATATCTTAAAAGGAAACATACAAAATTAAATAAAATATACGAAATATTTGAAATATTGAAATTCATATCATAAAAGGAAACAAAAAAAATAAAATATACGAAATATTTGAAATATTGAAATTCATATCATAAAAGGAAACATACAAAATTAAATAAAATATACGAAATATTTGAAATATTGAAATTCATATCATAAAAGGAAACATACAAAATTCAATAAAATATACGAAATATTTCACATAGAAAACCCGAACAAATGCGACTAAAAAATCAATGCAACTACATGAATTTCCACATTCAGTCGTTTATGTAAAGGTCAATTTGCAATATGTTGAGCAAGGTTAGGCATACGACTGCCCACGTTTAGACATGTATGTTGCAGCTGGAACTGCAACTGCAACGCGAACTGATACTGGAGTTTGTGGACTCTAATCGAGTGAAATGACTACCATCAAAACGAATTGAGTGACTGTGAAACTACGTTGTTGCCGTCTCAAAATAGCTATTATATGTTTCAGTTAAACCTTTATATACTTTTTACTCTCCATCGTTCTATCTCTGTCTCTCTATGCTTAGTGCGGCTTGCAGTGGCATGTCAATGCCACTTACAATTAGACGGACTGATGGCCGCCCCGGGCAGCCGCAGTTGTTGTTGCTGCATAAGCTGACAACGAAAATGGTATGTGGAAATGACATTAGGTGAAATTTCTGCTGACAATGGCCAGCGGATTAGCGACAAGCAAAAAACTAACTGCAAAACTTGCGGGTGTGTCGCTGTACGTTACGAGCTTCCGTTGAGCTGTGTCAAGCGGCACGCGAAATGCCTTTGACTGATCCTTGAGCCGAAACAAAAACAAAACAGTTTCTGGCAGAAGCTAAAACCATTACCATTTCATGACTCTTCAATATTCAATCACTGCAAAGTAAATCCTCATCAACAAAGACATGTTCAATGCAAATGAAATCGAAGTTACTATTTTAAGTTACTCAACAGATTAACAAATTCTAGTGCTTTAGGGTGTTACTTGAAAGTTGAATATTATATATTTATATATATATATATATATATAATATTCAATCACTGCAAAGTAAATCCTCATCAACAAAAACAATGTTGAATGCAAATGAAATATATTATATATATATTATTATATATCTATAATACTATTTTAAGTTACTCAACAGATTAACAAATCCTATTGCTTGAGGGTGTTACTTGAAAGTTGAATATTATATATATATATATATATTTAATATTCAATCACTGCGAAGTAAATCCTCATCAACAAAAACAATGTTGAATGCAAATGAAATCTATAATACTATTTAAAGTTACTCAACAGATTAACAAATCCTTGTGCTTGAGGGTGTTACTTGATAGTTGAATATTATATATATTTATAAAAAAAAAAATAAAATAAAATAAAATAAAATAAAAAATTATATTATTTATTTTATTTAGTATTTTTTTTCGCCATATCCCACCATAAATAGAGGGGATATTTTTTTGCTCCTTTGGCAAGGGGGTATACATTTTATAAAAAAAAAAAAAAAAAAAAAAATTATATTATTTATTTTATTTAGTATTTTTTTCGCCATATCCCGCCATAAATGGAGGGGATATTTTTTTTTGCTCCTTTGGCAAGGAGGTATAAATTTTATAAAAAAAAAAAAAAATAATATATTATTTATTTTATATATTATTTAAAAAATATAAAATAAATAATATTTTTTTTTTTTTTCAAATGGGTAATTTTGAAATTATTTAATTATTTAAAAAATATAAAACAAATAATTTTTTTTTTTTTTTTTATTAACTTTTCAAATGGGTAATTTTGGGGTAATGATTAAAAAAGTTCCCCGACCGCTGCAATAGATAATCATCCTTCTGAATTACACACACAAACAAAAGAGTTATTAAAATGCTCAATTATACAAATTTCACAAACGATTTCGCAATGTTTTTTCAAAAATGCAGATGACACTTAATATTGCCATAAGCGTAAACGTGTTAAGAAGTTGTTAAAAATTTCCCTTTTTTTTTCAACAAACAATGTTGAATGCAAATGAAATCTAAATTACTATTTTAAGTTACTCAACAGATTAACAAATCCTATTATATTTATATATATATATATATAATATCACTTATTCAACACACCTAGTCACTCTAAAATCCTTTATACTATTTGGCACGCCTTTACAATATAACTATCATATACACACAGAAGTATCGTTGCACTTTCTGGGGCCAAGGTGGCAGCTGGCATTCTATGAGGGCGCGTTCTTGCATTGTCAAAGTCGTTTTCGATAACATATAAATACACATCGCGGCTACTGGCCATGAGTGTAGCGACCATGCCGGCTGTCTGCCCCTCCCAAGGTCGTCTTAGTTACCCATTAGACAGCGTCAGGTGTTATCAATTGGCCCATTTCGTTTGCAGCGGGTGCACCTCATACAAATACTTGAGCCCTCAGCCGAACACTTCAAAGTTTTAAATAAACTGACTGTTGTGCTTATAGGATTATCATGGCAAGTCTTACCATTCAATTCGAACTGCAAAAACTGTTTCTTACCTGGAAAGAAAAATTAGAAAAAAAGCTTTATAAATATTTTACTTTTAAAACGCAAAAATTTTATATTATAATCCACAGAACATTTTTATAAAATATTGAAAAAGTTTTACGTAATATGAAATATTTTTATTAATATTATAATCCACAGAACATTTTTATAAAATATTGAAAAAGTTTTATGTAATAAGAAACATTTTGGATTTACATTTTTGGAAAGAAAAAAGTTTAAAAAAAGCTTTATAAATATTTTACTTTTAAAACGCAAAAATCATATTATAATCCACAGAACATTTTTCTAAAATATTGAAAAAGTTTTACGTAATATGAAATATTATTATTAATATTATAATCCACAGAACATTTTTCTAAAATATTGAAAAAGTATTACGTAATATGAAATATTATTATTAATATTATAATCCACAGAACATTTTTATAAAATATTGAAAAAGTTTTACGAAATATGAAATATTATTATTAATATTATAATGCACAGAACATTTTTATAAAATATTGAAAAAGTTTTGCGTAATATGAAACACTTTGGCTTTTACATTTTTGCTTTTAGCCAAACGTTTGTTGTCATTCATCAAAGAACTTTTATGCTGTAAAAACCAAACCTTTCATGAAAACCAGTTCATTTGATTTTGATTCATTTGTGTTTTAAATTCTTTCCACATCGATTGTGTAGCTGTGTTTTGTTGAACTGATTTATAGAGAGCAAAAAAAAACAGCTCAAACCACAATTTATTGCAGCTTAAAATAGGAAACAGGAAGAAACAAGTAAGAAGGCTCTAGTCGAGAAATCCCGACTAGACTATACCCTTAACCCTATAATTTACGCATACAGTCAGTGCTTGCAAGTATGTGTGAGTGTCTGTATGTATACGCGTATAGGGCATACCTTCTTAATTTCAATACTCCATATCTCCAGTGTTTCTCAACCGATTTCAATAAAATTTTCACAGATTATCCTTATTTCCTCTAATGTTTCAAACTGCATCAAAAAGTTTTCTGAATTCAAGATTTTGTTGTTATCGAAAACAAGTGTATATCGGAAACGGAAAGAGTTATCGAAATTTTGAAACTGCCTGTTATCATTATTTCGTCAAATGTTTCAAACTGCATCAGAAAGTTTTCCAAATTCAAGATGGATAACATGTGTATATCGGAAACCGGGAAAGTTATCGAAACTATATCGACTCGGCTGTTGATGCTGATCAAGAATATATATACTTTATGGGATCGGAGATGCTTCCCTCTGCCTGTTACATACTCTTGCACAAATCCATTATACCCTTTTTACCCATTTTCAATGGGTTAAGGGTATAAAAATGTTCACTAAGACGCACCGAAAAAAAAACCCGCACATCACAATTTCGAATCGCGGACTAAAGGATCAGTACAATAGCGGATTATAACAGGGCTGTTAACTATAACAGGGCTGTTAACTATAACAGCGCTGGTCAAGAGAGCTCGCTGACAAAGAGAGACAACTACGAAAAGCAACGGTACTTACGGCTACTGCAGCTGGTGTCGTTTCTTGATCGCCACCTCACCCCTCTCTTCCTCCACAAACTACTTCTTTGTTCAACTACTCAATGCTCAATGCGTATATTTTTGCTCTGCATTTATGTTGCGTTTCACTAACTGTAGATTTGTTGTACACTTGTACATGCATATGCAAATAAATATATGTACATATACAAACTGTATACATGCACATCTGTGCGCAGTAAGACATGCCATTTATATGTTTGTATGTATGCACAACAAAAATAATTCGTACAATGTACTATAAACTTTGTTAATCCCTTTAGCACACAAATTACACTCACACAATACATAGCCTTTGCTAAGCTAATTGCACACTTAATATTGCTTTTTAATAAGCATTTAAACACATAAAATAAAATAAAACAAATTTTCACTAAGACGCACCGAAAAAAAAACCCGCACGCCCCAATTTCGAATCGCGGACTAAAGGATCAGTACAATAGCGGATTATAACAGGGCTGTTAACTATAACAGCGCTGGTCAAGAGAGCTCGCTGACAAAGAGAGTCAACTTCGAAAACCAACGGTACTTTCGGCTACTGCATCTGGTGTCGTTTCTTGATCGCCACCCCCTCCCTAACCAACATCATCCACAAACAACTTCTTTGTATGCAGTTACACATGCAATTCATATGTTTTTGTGTATGTGTGGCCACTTTCGCTGCACAACAAAAATCACTCGTAAAATGCACTATAAAGTATTGTTAATCTTTGATTAAGTTAAGATTATTTTAAGTGTTATATATTATGTTTAAAAATTTACAATATTGAATTTTTAAAGGCATTGCCAACAGGGTGTACGTTAGTCGGAACATTTCAAATTACATTACAACTTGTTTAATCAAATTCACCTTGAAAAAAACCAAAAAGAAATGAACAAAAAAATGGACACGAGCATAAATTTCAACTTACATCGGCCTGATAATAAACAACGAGGGAGGGAGGGGAGCAAATAGCAGGCAGTTGATAAATAAATTGAAATAAAATATGAACAATTTACGTCGCGGCACACACAATATTGATTACAAGCAGCTCGTTGCCTAAAAAAAAATACTCTATACATATTTTTTTATGCAAATAATACAGCAGAAAATATACATCAATAAATTCATGTATGTATGTATATATGTATGAACACAAACACAGCTGCAAAATAAAATAAAAAAAAAAACTGACAACATAATTTATGAAATTTAAGAAACCAACAAAACTATTCTCACTAACAAATAAATAATGAATATAAATTACAACAACAGTGCCCGCTAAAAATTAGTGTACTATGCTGGGCCCTTTACTACCCACGACTTTGTTTTTTTTTTGTCTGCCACCGAAAAACAAAAACAAAAACGAAAAAACTTGTGAGGCGCTCGAAATATTGAAGGTGATAGCGTTCAGAGTTGACTTGATCGACGATAGCGGCGGTGAAGGGGAGTCACCATAGTTGGTAATCAACCTTGAATTTGTTTATTTACACACGCACACACACACACGCACTCGCACACACACACGCACACACACACGCACACACACACGCAACCCACACAAACTCGCAACAGTCAAAACCAAACTATTTTCTTATGCGAAAATGAGAAAAAGCAACACTAAATGCCGAACCGGCTATGAATTTAGGGTACCCCAAAAAACTACTCAAAATTCCATAGAAACAGTTTCAATATGTAAACAAAAATATTAATGAACAAGTCAGATGCAAAGTCGAAGCTTTTGGACTCATCTCCTTAGCCCAAAGACGCAATGCGAGATTTATGGGCAAGCATAACTTAAGCTAGTACAGCGAAAGTATGTTGAGATATATTTCTAAAGCATTTTCTATTAAATAATCATTAAATGAGCATAAAGCAAAACATAATAATCTATCATCACGTGATGACAACAGTTTTTTGTTTTCTTTATTGATGAATTTCGTGTATGCCACTTCACGTTTGCCTGAAACTAGTAGCGCCCAAATCAGACGCCATTCAAGGCTGTGCATTTAAATTCAAGGCGCGGCTTAAGAAAGCAATTTTTAGCTACGTCATAAATTACTAATAATATTCAATTGACTGTGGACGTCACTGCTGATTAGCATATTATCATAATTGTGACAACAGTGCGTATGCGTATTATTATTGTGATTTAATTATGTATAATGAAGAATTTGTCAAGAGACTATGCTTATACCATTTAAAAACAAGTAAGAAGACTCTAGTCGAGGAATGCCGACTAGACGATACCCTGATACCCAATACTTAACGCTTGAGTAAACTTCAATGTTCCATATCTCCGGTGTTTCTCAACCGATTTCAATAAAATTTCCACAGATTGTCATTATTTCGTCTAATGTTTCAAACTGCATCAAAAAGTTTTCCAAATTCAAGATTTAGTTGTTATCGTTCACATGTGTATATCGGAAACGGCAAGAGTTATCGAAAATTTAAATTTCACAAATTTTCATTATTTAGTCTAATCTTTCAAACTGCATCAAAAAGTTTTCCAAATTGAAGATTTTGTTGTTATCGATCACATGTGTATATCGGAAACGGGAAGAGTTATCGAAAATTTAAATTTCACAGATTGTCATTATTTCGTCGAATGTTTCAAACGACGTTTAAAAGTTTTCGATATTCAAGGTTTTGTTGTTATCGATCACATGTGTATATCGGAAACGGGAAGAGTTATCGAAAATTTAAATTTTACAGGTTGTCATTATTTAGTCTAATCTTTCAAACTGCATCAAAAAGTTTTCCAAATTCAAGATTTTGTTGTTATCGATCACATGTGTATATCGGAAACGGGAAGAGTTATCGAAAATTTGAAACAAACTTGTACTGCCTAGGGATTAGGCGAGCTTGTATACCAAATCTGGAGTCTCTAGCTCTTATTGTCTCTGAGATCGCCGTGTTCATACATACGGACGGAAAGACAGACGGACGGACGGACAGACGGACAAGAATATATATAGTTTATGGGGTCGGAGATGCTTCCTTTTGCCTGTTACATACTTTCGCACAAACCCATTATACCCTTTTTACCCATTTTCAAGAATATCAATTTAATTTTACATTTTCAAAGCTTTAATTGAACTCCGTCCGTATCAGTTGTGAGTTCATAAAACTGACGTGGAAATGTTGCACACAGACAAGATTTGGGTGTCATTGCGCTCGGAGACGGTTCAACAATCGCTTTAATTAATAAATATTTGATATACACACACACACACTTGTGTGTGTACAAAACAGGTCTCTTAGTGACTAAGTAAATGACTTATATACTTCGTATATTAATGTATTTGCGTAAGATGTGCAGTAAAGTGCGTTAGTAATTGCATGTGTGTGTGTGTGTGTGTGCAACAAAGTGAGGAAGTGAACTGAATGTCTCGACACTTGGCACTTGAAATACATTTCGATATGTATGTTGAATTTGTTGTATTTGCTTTGTGCAAAAATAAATAAATCAAATGCAGAAACCTAAAACTAAAATTCATTTTATTTATTGCCACAATACTTTGTGTGGTGTTGCCACAAGCAGCTGATGAAAATGAATGCATTTGCAAATAGCAATAAAAATAACAAACTATTGCACCATGCCTCACCTATGTACCCCTCGATGCAGCAGCTACTGATCAGCCTTAGCTCAATGCCAGCTCCATACGTATCCAAGCTCATGTAGCTGTTGCTGTTTTGTATCTGTGTGCTACATATTGCCCCGTCGACGGGGCCACTTGCAGTTTTGCCGTTGTCATTGCGGCCGCGCCACCTTGTGTGTGTGTGTGTGTGCGAGCGAGATAGCTGGGCATTTGGAAAATTAGGTTATTGGGTCATGATTCAGTTCGACTAGCTAGCAAAGCAACAGCGTCTCGATTTGTATTTCGTTTTGCCAGCGTTGTCGTACTTGTAGATACTTGTGTTTTGTAGCTACTGTTCGGCATGCAATGCTATATATATATATATATATGTTTTGTTTTTTTGTTGCTTACTTTTTGTCATGTTGCAATTTAAGCGTTGTGCAGCAGCGCAGACTCCAAGGCTCTAAGCCCGCTCTGTGCTTTGTATCTTTCTAATTGACTTCCCTCTTTTGTACAGCTGCTGCTGCTGCTGCGATGTTGTCATTTTCATTGAAGTTGCTATTGTTGTTGTCGCTGGGGCAACACTTGACACTAATTAGGCCACTCTTTGTGCTCTTTGTGGCAGCTACTCGTATAAAGTTTATCACAACTAAACATTATCTGACTAGCTCTATGCAAATATCTTTTGTCCGCCTTTAAATTAGCGTCGGCATAAATATTTACTCGAATGATAAGACCAAACAGCTAGCTAGCAGACTGTGCATTGTATATAGGAAGAAAATGATACAAAATAAATAGGAACATTCGAACATACTTCAATGTTGTGTCTTGCCTCTGTGTGCTATAAATAAACTATTGAAAAGTAAACAAATAACGCAGACAATTTTCAAAATGCACTATCAGAATACTTGAGTGGGTGATTGAAAAACTAAAATGGTTGAATTCAAAAACACCTAACAATTAAATGACTTGACCAAATCTTGTTTATAATTATGCAATTTGTTTCCTATATGTAAACAGAGCAAGATTGAGATGTGAGCAACATGCTCGTCCCATCGAAAACCAACACTATCGAGAATTTGTCGGTGCCAATTTTGAAAACTCAACGCCCGTGAGGTTGCACCAAATTCTTAGCTGTGCCTATGAGAAATGAAAAATGTAATAATAAAAAACCAAAACGAAAACAAAAATGAGAAATGAGAAAGAAAATGAGAACTGAGGACACCGCTGGCCATAAATTTCAATCAAAATGCCTGATGTAGGCAATTAAATTGCGAAATACTTTTTATGTTCACTCAACCTCAAGACATCAAGAAACGTTTAGATTGAATGTAAATTGCCAAGCTTATCAAAGCTATAATTATACCCTGAATCCAGTGAAAATTGGTAGAAAGGGTATAATGGTTTCGTGCAAAAGTGTAACAGGCAGAAGGAAGCATCTCCGACCCCATAAAGTATATATATTCTTGATCAGCAGCAACAGCCGAGTCGATATAGTTTCGATAACTTTCCCAGTTTCCGATATACACATGTTATCGATAACAACAAAATTTTGAATTTGGAAAACTTTGTGATGCAGTTTGAAACATTAGACGAAATAATGAGAATCTGTGAAATTTAAATTTTCGATAACTCTTCCCGTTTCCGATATACACATGTGATCGATAACAACAAAATCTTGAATTTGGAAAACTTTTTGATGCAGTTTGAAAGATTAGACGAAATAATGACAATTTGTGAAAGTTAAATTTTCGATAACTTTTCCCGCTTCCGATATACACATGTGATCGATAACAACAAAATTTTGAATTCAGAAATCTTTATGATGCAGTTTGAAACATTAGACAAAATAATGATAACAGGCAGTTTCAAAATTTCGATAACTCTTTCCGTTTCCGATATACACATGTGATCGATAACAACAAAATTTTGAATTTGGATAACTTTTTGAAGCAGGTTGAAAGACTAAACGAAATAATGACAATCTGTGAACATTTTATTGAAATCGGTTGAGAAACACTGGAGATATGGAACATTGAAGTTAAGTCAAGTATGCAGTATACGCGTACACACACACACACACGCTCAGTATAGGCTTCAGGGTATCTTCTAGTCGTTATTTCTCTACTAGAGCCTTCTTACTTGTTATTATTTAACAATTTCAATACCCTCACAGATCAGAGTCTACTACAACTATTTAGCCATATAATAACGTACATAATTTGAATGTGCAACATTTGTTTGTTGCATTGACAAGTTTGTGGTGTGGGAGTCTAATTTGTTACGCATTGCAGCTAACTTTTTGCTCAACTCCAATACACGCAACATTGTTACAGTATAACCAAATACATTTGTTGCAATCAAACAACAACAACAAAACGCAACTACTACTACGGCAATTGGCATTGCAAATGCGCGTTGTGGTTGTTGCTGTTGTTCTGACTTGCTTTGAATTTAATTTCTGTGACAAGGCGACGCGCTAAATTTGTTTACGCCGACTGAGACTCAATGACTCCCAACCAGAGCCGCGACACAGACACAGTGATGAGGCGAGAGGGGTGTGGCAGCGTTTGGCACACATTTAACACTTTACGTTGCCGCTGTTGCGGCTGCTGTTCGTTTTTTTATAACCTGAACCCATTGAAAATGGGTAGAAAGGGTATATTGGTTTTGTGCAACAGTATGTAACAGGCAGAAGGAAGCATCTCCGACCCCATAAAGTGTATATATTCTTGATCAGCAGCAACAGCCGGATCGATATGGTTTCGATAACTCTTCCCGGTTTCCGATATACACATGTCGATAACAACAAAATCTTGACTTCAGAAATCTTTATGATGCAGTTCGAAAGATTAAACGAAATAATGACAATCTGTGAAATTTAAATTTTCGATAACTCTTCCCGTTTCCGATATACACATGTTATCGATAACAACAAAATCTTGAATTTGGAAAACTTTGTGATGCAGTTTGAAACATTAGAAGAACTAATGATAATCTGTGAAATTTAAATTTTCGATAACTCTTCCCGTTTCCGATATACACATGTTATCGATAACAACAAAATCTTGAATTTGGAAAACTTTGTGATGCAGTTCTAAACATTAGACGAAATAATGACAATCTGTGAAATTTAAATTTTCGATAACTCTTCCCGTTTCCGGGAATGTGATCGATAACAACAAAATCTTGAATTCAGAAATCTTTATGATGCAGTTTGAAAGATTAAAAGAAATAATGATAATTTGTAAATTTTAAATTTTCTATAACTCTTCCCGTTTCCGATATACACATGTGATCGATAACAACAAAATCTTGAATTTGGAAAACTTTGTAATGCAGTTCGAAACATTAGACGAACTCATGATAATCTATGAAACTTCTATTGAAATCGGTTGTGAAACACCGGAGATATGGAGCATTGAAGTTAAGAAAGTATGCACTATACGCGTATACATACACACACTCACACATACTTGCAAGTCCTGCGTTAAGTGTAGGGTTCAGGGTATCGTCTAGTCGGGATTTCTCGCCTAGAGCCTTCTTACTTGTTTTATTTTGGGGACTACACTCAAATACGAGCAAAACACTGCAAGTGACATACATTACAGCCGCATCAGAAGCTAGCGGCGCCTCTAAATAAATAAAAAAAAAAACCGCAACGCCAAATGCCGGCTAAAGAATTCAGAGTTGGCCCCCATGCCGGCTACAAAATATTTGCACACACACACACACACAAGCATCGAAAATAGCACAAAACATACACATAAACATATAATGCGTAGATCATTTATATTTGGGGCTAAATTTAGCAGTTAAGAGATTTCTTTAACAGAATAACAGTATGTTAATGAGATATCATTATTTGTGTTTAAAACTAATCTAGTTCTCAAGTGTAAGAGCATTAAGGCTTCGACTTTTTTGGTTGCTATGCTTTACTGTTTACAAATGTGTGTCATCATTTCGCCACAGAAGCTTCTTTGTTATTGTTGTTTTGATGTTGATTATGTTGCTTATGCTCCCATCGCTGTGTGTTTTGTTTTTCCTTTCAATTTGCATGTGGCACAGTCATAACAAACTCATGCGCAACGTTGCCCGGTTGCAAGTTTCGACAACTCTGTTTGACCCATTTCGAGGGCCCGGAGCATGGCAACAGCCAAAAAATCAGGAAGCGAGCTGAACGCCATTCGCTGAGTCAGTAGGACAGTAGGACAGTAGAACAGTAGTACAAGAGAACTACATAGGAGTTGAGGATGTTCTTGGCAGTTGCTCAAAATGGGTCAGCCGTCTTTATGCTCTCAATATATATATATTTACATATGTCTCAATATATATATATATACATATATGTATATGCGCCAGAGTTGCCAGATTAAATGATGGGCTGGCAGCGAAAGTGATTTACAAATTAGTTGTTAGATATCGCTGCCTTGATTAGGGCCCCTTCGGCTATTTGGGCTCAATCTTTGTTTAGGTGAAAGCTTCTCGCCGTCGCTGTCACGTATCCAATTAAAGAAACGCCCACGCAAAACTAACCAAATAGCCAATGGACAAAGACACAGACCAAACAGACTATGTTGCAAGTATGTGCGATATTCCATTGTCAGTAATGAGGCACCAGCAATGCGTAGTAGTAGTAGTATGTGGGGTCAACAGTTCTTTGAAATCCAGCCAGCTTCCCAGGGCTTTGGCTGGACAAAATAAACAACGGCCACAAATTGTTGTTGGACCAACTGATACGCACTACATATGTATGTCATTATCTTTGGCATAAGTTTCGTCACTACTCGGAATGGTCAATAAACCTGACGGGCCCGCAACAACACAAACTTCTAACGAATGCTTTCTCATATTTATACCCTGAACCCATTGAAAATGGGTAAACAGGGTATAATGGTTTTGTGCAAAAGTATGTAACAGGCAGAAGGAAGCATCTCCGACCCCATAAAGTATATATATTCTTGATCAGCAGCAACAGCCGAGTCGATATAGTTTCAATAACTTTCCCGGTTTCCGATATACACATGTTATCGATAACAACAAATTCTTGAATTTGGAAAACTTTTTGATGCAGTTTAAAACATTAGACGAAATATTGACAATCTGTGAAAGTTAAATTTTCGATAACTCTTCCCGTTTCCGATATACATATGTGATCGATAACAACAAAATCTTGAATTTGGAAAACTTTGTGATGCAGTTTGAAAGATTAGACAAAATATTGACAATCTGTGAAAGTTAAATTTTCGATAACTCTTCCCGTTTCCGATATACATAAGTGATCGATAACAACAAAATCTTGAATTTGGAAAACTTTTTGATGCAGTTTGAAAGATTAGACGAAATAATGACAATCTGTGAATTTTTATTGAAATCGGTTGAGAAACACCTGAGATATGGAGCATTGAAGTTAAGTCAAGTACGCAGTATGCGCGTACACACACAAATACTTGCAAGCACTGGCTGTTCGCGTAAAGTAGAGGGTTCAGGGTATGTATTTAGTTGTATTTAGATGCGTGTATGTTTTTGTTTGGGTTGCTTGACCGACTCCAGCAACGGCAACGGCAACGGCATATATATATTTTGGGATTCATGACGAAACCAAGTGAATCTTCCACCTGCGGTCGCTGCTCTCTCTCTCCCCCTTACCCGCTTCATCGCTTCCACTTTTGAACTTCTCTTTACTCACGTCTACGCTTCACTCATTACTAAGTACATGTGGGTGGGAATAATTTTGGTTATTTTTAGGTAAAGCGCGTTACTTGATTATATTTTTAGCCGAAGCGACTTCCAGCATAAAAGTTAAAGTGTATTTAATCTTCTGTATGTTGGGCTTGAATTTTCTTTACATTTTTTAGTTTATGGCTAATTTTCGACTGAATTTCGTATGGTTTCTGTTTTGATTGTCGGCATTTTTCGTCGTCTCCTCTTCTGTTTCTTGGCATTTTTCGTGAGTGTGTGTGTGTGTGTGTGGAAAAGAGAATCCCCAAAAAGATTGGATTCAAATTACGGTTTTTTCAGGCTTCGTTGCACGACAACGCCACAAAAGGAACAGACAGACACACGCACACAACGACAATGAGAGAGAGAGAGAGAGTGGCAGGCAGGCGTCGACGGTGTCATGGAGTTCGTTTGCCTCTAAGCGCCCGGCAACGCCGCCGCCAATCGTCGCTGCCACCACCAAGTTTGTTGACCTTCAGCCGGCAAATGGTAGACGAAGACGAAAGAACGAAGGCAACAAACAGGCAAAACCAAAGGCACAGGATCACCTGTTGCAGCAGCTGCTCGGCGAGACGAAGCTGTTGTTGTTGTTGTTGTTATTGTTGTTGCAGAGCAAGACATTGAACCCTAAATGTCGCTCACAGACCGGCAGTTAGCGAATGAGAGCTACAAAGGAAAGGGCAAACAGGAGCAAGGAAGGCAAAAGCTACAGATGCCGGCAAATGAAACCTCTACTTTGATAAAATATCTGAAATTTTTGTTAAATTATACGTTTGAAGCTTCTGTGCGTTGAAGCTTGGTCCACACAAGGCATTGAGGTGTTCTAAACTGTGATCGTGATTTGCGATTTGCTCGCACTTAGACACAATTATTAGGTGTGTAATTTGGTGACACTCACATAAGAGACGCCAAGAGGCACACGTGACCTGCAATTGCTGCAATTTGCGACTTAAACCAAACCAATTGGCGTAATAAAACAAGTAAGAAGGCTCTAGTCGAGAAATCCCGACTAGACGATACTTCAATGTTCCATATCTCCGGTGTTTCTCAACTGATTTCAATCTAATTTTCACATATTATCATTATTTAGTCTAATCTTTCAAACTGCATCATAAAGTTTTCCAAATTCAAGATTTTGTTGTTATCGATAACATGTGTATATCGGAAAAGGGAAGAGTTATCGAAAATTTAAATTTCACAGATTCTCATTATTTCGTCTAATCTTTGAAACTGCATCACAAAGTTTTCCAAATTCAAGATTTTGTTGTTATCGATCACATGTGTATATCGGAAATGGGAAGAGTTATCGAAAATTTAAATTTCACAGATTGTCAATACTTAGTCTAATCTTTCAAACTGCATCTCAAAGTTTTCCAAATTCAAGATTTTGTTGTTATCGATAACATTTGTATATCGAAAACCGGGAAAGTTATCGAAACTATATCGATCCGGCTGTTGCTGCTGATCAAAAATATATATACTTTATGGAGTCGGAGAGGCTTCCTTCTGTCTGTTACATACTTTTCCACAAAACCATTATACTCTTTTACCCATTTTCAATGGGTTCAGGGTATAAAAACGCAATCACACACACCATATTCTAATGTATGTAAATGCGTTTGTTTCCCCTTTTTTTCAAATATATAAATAAAATACCAAAACACAAACGCGTTCACACACGCACGAACACGGCTCGTAAGTACGTATACAAAACATTCTTTTAAATTTTTTTTTTTTTTTTTTTTTTTGTACAACCCAAACAGTTGGAAGAGTCAAACGGGATCAACGGGCTCGGCGTCGTCGCTTCCCGAAAGTTGAATAACCCAAATGGGCGTATAAACACAAATGGTAAAAAACAAAAAACGCCGGGAGACACAGATGAATATTATTTACGTTCTCTTTTTTTTTTCCTGTGTGTGTTCAATCTCTCTCTCGCTTAACAACTCGATGTATATTTGAATCACATTTGAATTTAGCACTCTTATTTCATATTATCGGGAAAAATTACGCATCAAACCAAACTGGGACAGCCTCCCGGACGTGTGAGTAACACGGCATTCCATAGAATCCGACAACGTCATACTCTTTAATACAGACCACAAATTAGTTACAACGCATGCGCAACAATATGATGAGGGCTTAATTTGATTGTAGATAACCATTTAATCAACTATGATTTATGAACTTATTTAAAACAGCAACCAAAAAGCTGATTGATTAATTCAACTAAACTAACAAGTTGCCATTTGCTTGAAATAAAACTCATTATACCCTGAACCCATTGAAAATGGGTAAAAAGGGTATGCAAAAGTATGTAACAGGCAGAAGGAAGCATCTCCGAACCCATAAAGTATATATATTCTTGATCAGCAGCAACAGCCCAGTCGATATGGTTTCGATAACTTTCCCGGTTTCTGATATACACATGTTATCGATAACAACAAAAAGTTGAATTCAGAAATCTTTATGATGCAGTTTGAAACATTAGACTAAATAATGACAATCTGTGAAATTTAAATTTTCGATAACTCTTCCCGGTTTCCGATATACACATATGATCGATAACAACAAAATCTTGAATTTGGAAAACTTTGTGATGCAGTTTGAAACATTAGACGAAATAATGATAATCTGTGAAATTTAAATTTTCGATACCTCTTCCCGTGTCCGATATACACATGTTATCGATAACAATAAAATCTTGAATTCAAAAATCTTTATGATGCAGTTTGAAACATTAGACGAAATAATGACAATCTGTGAAATTTTTATCGAAATCGGTTGAGAAACACCAGAGATATGAAACATTGATCTTAACTAAATAGTAATCATTTATGCATGTGCATTTAGGGCTGTCAAATCAACAACTTAACAACGTTTCGCATTTCAACTAGCTTAAAGAGCAGCATGTAGCATGAAACGAAGTTGCCCCATTCAGTCCGTATGTTGACCATATCCAATTGCATTTCCGATGCGCATAAAGTAACCAACCCCTCGACAAGGACTTTCTTTTCAGTTTTGGCTGCTGCATTGAGAATACGCATTTCATTGTGTTTGTGTGTGTGTGTGTTTGTCTCAAATTTATGCGAGAGTTTCCTCTTTCAATTAAATTTTATTTGTGACAATAAAATTTTACGAGCGCTTATTGTAATCGGAAAAAATGTGAAGAAAATACGCCAATGAAAATGTTAAACCATTTCATTTATTCTCCACAAAATTGTTTGCCAAAGTTCAACTTAGCCCCGCATAACTACATCGGAACTATTCACGCATATATATATATATATATTTGTTTATAGAATTCAAACTGACTCAGTTGAAGCTTAGGCGACGTCATCGACAGGTTCCAACTGGGCACAACATGAAATAAATGAGTCTAGTGCTTGTACTATATTATCATGATGACGTCGTACAATACAATAACACGCCCACACATCCTACGCCCACGCCCAGGGCGGTTCAGGCAGGGGGTAGGTGATAATGGGCAGGCAGGCTGCTAATGAAACACACAGCTGTTCGAGTGGGAAGCCATAAATATGAGACGGCAAGGAAGAAGAGTAGAATCAAAAGGGAAAAGCCCTTTTTCCGGGTGGCGAGGTTGTTAAAGTCGTCGCTGAATGCCCCAAAAGGAAATGCTGCGTAAGCAAACAAACTGTCAGACACTGGGGCACACACACACACACACATACACACACAAGCAAAATGAGTAGCATTTCGTATACGCAGCGACAATAAAAAAGTTGCGTACCAGATGCCATTAAAACGGAAGCAACGCCAACGCCTACGCCCCATTGACACGCCCAGCGGTATGTGTCTATGGCAAAATAGAAATATGGCGAACGAAACGAAAGCAAAACAAAACAAGAAGAAGAAGGCTCTAGTCGAGAAATCGCGACTACCCTGAACCCTATACTTAACGCGTATATTGTGTGTCAATGCGCCATATCTCCGGTATTTCTCAACCGATTTCAATACAGTTTTCACAGATTATCATTATTTCGTCTAATGTTTCAAACTGCATCACAAAGTTTTCCAAATTCAAGATTTTGTTGTTATCGATCACATGTGTATATCGGAAACGGGAATAGTTATCGAACATTTAAATTTCACAGAACCTATTATTCAGTCTAATCTTTCAAACTGCATCACAAAGTTTTCCAAATTCAAGATTTTGTTGTTATCGATCACATGTGTATATCGGAAACGGGAATAGTTATCGAACATTTAAATTTCACAGAACCTATTATTCAGTCTAATCTTTCAAACTGCATCACAAAGTTTTCCAAATTCAAGATTTTGTTGTTATCGATCACATGTGTATATCGGAAACGGGAATAGTTATCGAACATTTAAATTTCACAGAACCTATTATTCAGTCTAATCTTTCAAACTGCATCACAAAGTTTTCCAAATTCAAGATTTTGTTGTTATCGATCACATGTGTATATCGGAAACGGGAAGAGTTATCGAAAATTTAAATTTCACAGATTCTCATTCTTTTGTCTAATGTTTCAAATTGCATCACAAAGTTTTCCAAATTCAAGATTTTGTTGTTATCGATAACATGTGTATATCGGTAACCGGGAAGAGTTATCGAAAATTTAAATTTCACAGATTCTCATTATTTTGTCTAATTTTCAAACTGCATCACAAAGTTTTCCAAATTCAAGATTTTGTTGTTATCGATCACATGTGTATATCGGAAACGGGAAGAGTTATCGAAAATTTAAATTTCACAGATTCTCATTATTTAGTCTAATGTTTCAAATTGCATCACAAAGTTTCCCAAATTCAAGATTTTGTTGTTATCGATAACATGTGTATATCGGAAATCGGGAAAGTTATCGAAACTATATCGACTCGGCTGTTGCTGCTGATCAAGAATATATATACTTTGTGGGGTCGGAGATGCTTCCTTCTGCCTGTTACATACTTTTGCACATAACCAATATACCCTTTTTAACAATTTTCAATGGGTTCAGGGTATAAAAATTGAGTTGATTGCTTCTGTGGAGGTGCAAACTTGTATAAGGCCATTCGCCACATAACGAAAAGCGAAAAGGGCGCATTCTTTATATATACTTGTCTATGCGGGGTGTGGTTCGCGGTATACTGTATTTTACCATACTGTATTTTGCATGATGCACGAAAAAAGCGTAAAACTTAATTTAATCGCGTAATTTACGCATGATTGGCATCGACAATGTTTTACATCCGATGCGATGATGACAACAGCGGCGCGTCTTGAAAGCTTTTTATTATTATATATATATATATATATATATATTCGTTCGTGTGTTGTCGATTTTGGGTTTTCAGCGCTTTCGAAATGTAAATAAAGCCCAAAATAGCGCGTGAGAGAGGGGGGGCGATGCGTAAAATTGCGTGAGAGGCGCTCTGTTGTGATGACGTCGCCGCCTACGCGCCACAACACGTCCAACACACAAGAAGAAGAAATCGAAACGAAATAAACAAAACAAAATCGAAAAATAGACGCCGTTGAGAATACGTGCGTACAACAACAACAGCACTAAAAGACTCAACATAACGGGCAAAAACACAAAATGGCGGCCATATTGCGTCGCAGTACATACTCTGCTCTGTATTAAGAGCTTTGGCGACTGCCATTTTGTTTCCACGAGTTTTTTTTACGCGCCTTCCCATCTCCAGCACTATCATCTCGAAATCTTGTTTCAAATTTTTTTCATAGGGCTTTTTCCACCGACCACCGGCTGGCTGTCGAACTAATGGACAAACTAGTAAGAAGGCTCTAGTCGAGAAATCCCGACTAGACGATACCCTGAACCCTATACTTTACGCGTACAGTCACTGTGTCAAAACTTTCCGAACCTATAACTTTGTCAAAACTTTCCGAACCTATAACTTTGTCAAAACTGAACCGATTTTCAAAAGGAAAGGCGTTTTAGTCGTGGCTCGATCTCAATAATTAAACCGCATTCATAATTGAAAATTTTTATTTTTTTTTCTAAATTCATGTTAAAACTTTCCGAACCTATAACTTTGTCAAAACTTTCCGAACCTATAACTATGTCAAAACTTTCCGAACCTACAACTATGTCAAAACTTTCCGAACCTATAACTATGTCAAAACTTTCCGAACCTATATGCATACTTTTTCTAAATTCATGTTAAAACTTTCCGAACCTATAACTTTGTCAAAACTGAACCGATTTTCAAAAGGAAAAGCGTTTTAGTCGTAGCTCGATCTCAATAATTAAACCGCATTCATAATTGAAATTTTTTTTTTTTTTTAAATTCATTTTAAAACTTTCCGAACCTATAACTTTGTCAAAACTTTCCGAACCTATATGCATACTTTCTTAACTTCAATATTCCATATCTCCTTTGTTTCTCAACCGACTTCGATAAAAATTTCACAGATTGTCATTATTTCGTCTAATGTTTCAAACGTCTTTAAAAAGTTTTCCAAATTCTAAATTTTGTTGTTATCGATAACATGTGTATATCGGAAACCGGGAAAGTTATCGAAACTATATTAACTCGGCTTTTGATGCTGATCAAGAATATATATACTTTATGGCGTCGGAGATGCTTTCTTCTGCCTGTTACATACTTTCGCACAAAACCATTATTACTTTTTACCCATTTTCAATGGGTTCAGGGTATAAAAAGGCACTTTCAAAGGTACATAGATGGAGGAGCCACCCAACCAGCTAGATATACGATTGTGTGGTCCAGCCAGCACAGCAGGAAAAAGTCTTTTTAGCTTGGACAACGCGTATCATTGAGTTTAATTGAATCAAAAAAAATACTAATAATATATTGGAAAATATTTATAAAATATTCCAACACCAATTCCAAAAATTTAAATATTGTTTCATAGAGTCAGAAATGAAGCTTATTCAACTAGTTACAGTAGTTTAATTCAATCAAATTATAACTTAAAATACTAAAAACATATTGGAAAATATTTTTAGAATATTCCAATACCAATACCAAAAATTTTAATATTGTTTTATAGAGTCAGAAATGGTATTCAACTAGTTACAGAAGTTTAATTCAATCAAATTATAACTTAAAACACTAATAATATATTTGTAAATATTTATAAAGTAGCAAAATTTCAATATTGATTCTGATTCTGATTCTGATTTCTGAAATGCAGCTTATTGAATTTTCGGCACACTTGTTTGTGGCGTCGCAGCGAAATCGCTTGCCACTCAAGTGCTCCACACTGCTCTTCCCCCCGCTGTGATAAGCCGTATACGATAAGCATGCAAGATTTATAATCGCAATGCGTCGCGGGGATTTCAGGATTTGATATGTATCTGACACTTGAGCTGCTGATGCCCCTTGGGGGGGCATGCAGTAAGTTGCTACTGTCAACTTAAAGTGCACAAATTTGTTGAAATCAACACACACAAACACACACACACACACACACACTTGTATAGCAGCAGCAAACTGTTGCACTTCCACAATTACAATCAAATTCGATTCTCTTGCCACGCAGCAACAGTTGCACTGCAAACACAAACGCACTTATTTACATAAACGCACACACACACACATACACCACACACACACACACACACACACACACACACGCACACACACATACACACACGCACACGCATGCACATCAAACAATGGCGTTGTGGCCTCTTTCCAGCAACTGTGGCCCTCGTTTCTTCTTCTTTTTCGCTGTCGAACATTTTAATTTGATTAAATTTCATGTGACCCAAATACCGGAAACAGTTATTTTCGGTTGCCCCAAAGTGACAATGGCCGCCACATTAGGGAACAAAATAGAAAATAGAATGAGCACAAGAAAGATACCAAAAAAAAAGAATGATGCGAAGAATGAGCAAAATCAAGTTAAGGGTTGGGGCGAGTTGGAGATGGATGTTGATGAGAGGGTTGCCCTCCCTCTCTCTCCCCCCTGTTTGTTGTTTGTACAGCCAACAGCAACGCCAGTCGCATTGTCAATGACGTTGCCGCACGACTCTTTGCTGACGTAGATGTCTTCGCTTTTCTATCGCCCTTCCATGAAAAGCAATTTTCATGCGTGGCTTCTTCTTTGTTAAGTACGTCAAATGCGTGTGTGTGTGCGTGTGTGTGTGTTTGTGCGTGTGTGTTTGTGCGTGTGTGTGTGTGTGCGTGTGACAGCGGGCGGTCAACATTGCTGCGTATTTCCGCCACAGAGCTCAAAGTCGAGCCAAGCCCAGGCCCAGAGAGCCGGTTTTTCTTCAAAGCAAAGGCAAAAATAACAACAACAGCAACAACAAACACACACACACACACACACACACACGCACACACACACACAGAATCAGCTCAGAGCGTGCGTAAAGTGCGTAACTGTCGCTGTGGCTCCGTTTTACAAACGGGTTTTTTGTTGTTGTTGTTGTTGTTGCTGTTTGTCTCCACGCAACAACAACAACAACAACCACAATCGCCCAATCTGCATCGCTCTATCTCTGTCTGGCTGCAGCTCTGTCGCACACACATGGTGTGTACAGCTGTTTTCTGTTTATCTCGCACTTTCCGCTTCTTCTTTACATTCGTGTTTTTGTTTACGTTCTGCGGCACACGCACACGCACACGCACACACACACACACGCCAATTCCCACTCAAGTGTGTGTGTGTGCAAGTTGATTACTTTGATATAGACAGAGAGAGCTCTAACCTCGTCCTCGTCCCGGCAAGCTACACTTTTATTTTATTTCAATGCAACTATTCCTTTGATCAAATAAAAAACCCCAAAACCAAATTACTCAATAGCGCATTAGCCACTCACCGACTTAAGCGTCTACGCTTTCACTTTTGAATTAAGTCATAATTTTATACGCAAAAAAAAAAACGTAAGCAACACAAAAAGCTAAAGCTAACCTACATTTTTGGTGAGCGTAAACTGCGCATATAATAAAAGACCGAAAAAAACTTGATTGTGTCTGTGACTTTTACATCAAGTGGTTTCGTTTTTATACCCTGAACCCATTGCAAATGGGTGAAAAGGGTATAATGGATTTTTGCAAAGGTATGTAACAGGCAGAAGGAAGCATCTCCGACCCCATAAAGTATATATATTCTTGATCAGCAGCAACAGTCGAGTCGATATAGTTTCGATAACTTTCCCAGTTTCCGATATACACATGTTATCGATAACAAAATCTTGAATTTGGAAAAATTTTTGATGCAGTTTGAAACATTAGACGAAATAATGACAATCAGTGAAATTTAAATTTTCGATAACTCTTCCCGTTTCCGATATACACATGTTATCGATAACAAATTCTTGAATTTGGAAAACTTTGTGATGCAGTTTGAAAGATTAGACGAAATAATGACAATCAGTGAAATTTAAATTTTCGATAACTCTTCCCGTTTCCGATATACACATGTGATCGATAACAACAAAATCTTGAATTTGGAAAACTTTATGATGCAGTTTGAAACATTAGACGAAATAATGACAATCAGTGAAATTTAAATTTTCGATAACTCTTCCCGTTTCCGATATACACATGTTATCGATAACAAATTCTTGAATTTGGAAAACTTTGTGATGCAGTTTGAAAGATTAGTCTAAATAATGACAATCTGTGAAATTTAAATTTCGATACCTCTTCCCGTTTCCGATATACACATGTTATCGATAACAAATTCTTGAATTTGGAAAACTTTGTGATGCAGTTTGAAAGATTAGACTAAATAATGATAATCTGTGAAATTTAAATTTCGATAACTCTTCCCGTTTCCGATATACACATGTTATCGATAACAACAAATTCTTGAATTTGGAAAACTTTATGAAACAGTTTGAAACATTAGACGAAATAATGACAATCAGTGAAATTTAAATTTTCGATACCTCTTCCCGTTTCCGATATACACATGTTATCGATAACAACAAAATCTTGAATTTGGAAAACTTTGTGATGCAGTTTGAAAGATTAGACTGAATAATAGGTTCTGTGAAATTTAAATGTTCGATAACTTTCCCGGTTTCCGATATACACATGTTATCGATAACAACAAAATCTTGAATTTGGAAAACTTTGTGATGCAGTTTGAAAGATTAGACTGAATAATAGGTTCTGTGAAATTTAAATTTTCGATAACTCTTCCCGTTTCCGATATACACATGTTATCGATAACAACAAAATCTTGAATTCAGAAATCTTTATGATGCAGTTTGAAAGATTCGACTAAATAATGATAATCTGTGAAAATTTGATTGAAATCAGTTGAGAAACACCGGAGATATGGAACATTGAATTATCGTCTAGTCGGGATTTCTCGACTAGAGCCTTCTTACTTGTTTCGAGTATTTATTTCTCTTTCGTGTTTGCACTTCCGCAATGGACAAACAGACAAAAGTCATTTCCAATAGTACAATTTCCATTTTGGGTATCGTTACTAATTGTACTTGTAATATTCACATTAATTAACATAATTGCTTGATTAACACTAAATGCGTTTCACTGTGATTTATTTATGAATAGTTATCTGTTATTTATGAATAGTTATCTGGATACAAACTATGTATATATGTTTGTACCCACATATGTGTGCCTTCTGCCAATTATCTATTCAATCTGCGCCGTTTATGAGCACTTTGTGAAAATGTTGAGCAGTTTAGTCCCTTTTCCATAAATAAAGAAAACCCAATCCCAAATGGCAAAACCGAAGCGATCGAAATCGAAACGTGTCCATGCCCCTGTCAGGACTCTATCTAGCTCCTCGACTGCCTGCTGCTTTGGCTCCGGGCTAACGACCTGCCGCGGGGCAATGTTTCTTCACTCCGCCGCATTGCTATGGTTTTATGATTTTTTGACTGTTTTTTTGGCCTGCCTTTTTTCGAACCAGCTAAAAAAGTGACAGTCTGGCAGGTCACTTGAACCGCGCAGTGAACCCTTGTCCATGTCTCTAAGTATCTAATGACTAATCGACCTTGCAGCTAAAGTCCGCAGGTAGAGTCGCGAAAAAACAAAACCTTGCGCTCTAATTGGAAGCGATAAATAAATGGAATGGTATCACATATATTATATATTACTTCAAATCGGTCAACAGGCTGCAATAACCTTTGTGTGGTGTGGCAGGTTGAACGACTTCTGTGCCCCCTTGGAACTTTTCGTTGAGTTTCAGTTTACGAACTGTGACGAAACGTATAAAGAATGTTGTCAAATGTCATTGTATTCATATCTTCTTCATGTTTTATTTGTTTTTTGGCCGGCAAATGACTAATTTTGGTAATGAACAACAACAGATTTCAAGAAATATCATCTTTTCGAAACTTTTCCTCAATAGAATAAAAGCAAAACCCGTTTGAACTGAACAATCTCAATTTGTTAAGCAAAGGGAATGGCTCAAACTGAAGGTGAGCCCAAAATCTAAACGACTTTCAAAACATACAATATCCGAAAACCAAAAAAATGCAGGCAGCTTGTTTAAGTTTTATTTTTATTTTCGTATTTTTTTCATCTACTTTTTTTTTTGGGGTTTGTGAATTCAAAGCGCTCTTTTGTTGGCTTAAAAGCAGCAACACCACAAAATGCACACCTGACACTTATATACACAAAGCTTGTGTCTGTGTGTGTGCCACCTTGGTATGTGGGTCAATTTGAAATGGTTTTTGATCGACGCAAATGCTTGAGAGACAGGGGGAGAGGGTGAGTAGTTATAGATGCTGATATTTATTGGCATTGAGCATATATAATATTCAATGCTCATAAATACCTAAAAATCCATTTTTTTTGTGAAAAAGTAAATGCAGTTTTTTTGGGTTAAAAGGAAAGAGAAAACATTTTCCGTTTCCTTTTTGGACGCCCTTTCACTCAAAAAAGTTTTAATGCAATTCCCTTAAGTTGTTGATGCTGCGGCGGCTTTCTTAAAAGAAAACAACAAGAGGCTTGACAACTTAATACCCTGTACTCATGAGCTTACCCCTTAAGGGATTTATTTTGCTAGTGACATTCAATATTCATCCCATAATACACATTTTAAATGGGTACAGGGTATAACCAAGAAACTAGTAAGAAGGCTCTAGTCGAGAAATCCCGACTAGACGATACCCTGAACCATATATGTAGTATGTGTGTGTGTGTGTGTGTTTGTGTACGCGTATAGTGCATACTTTCTTAACTATAATGTTCCATATCTCCAGTGTTTCTCAACCGATTTCAATAAAATTTTCACAGATTGTCATTATATAGTCTAATCTTTCAAACTGCATCATAAAGATTTATGTATTCAAGATTTTGTTGTTATCGATCACATGTGTATATCGGAAACGGAAAGAGTTATCGAAAATTTGAATTTCACAGATTGTCAATATTTCATCTAATCTGTCAAACTGCATCAAAAAGTTTTCCAAATTCAAGATTTTGTTGTTATCGCTCACATGTGTATATCAGAAACGGAAAAAGTTATCGAAATTTTGAAACTGCCTGTTATCATTATTTTGTCTAATGTTTCAAACTGCATCAAAAAGATTTCTGATTTCAAGATTTTGTTGTTATCGATCACATGTGTATATCGGAAACGGAAAGAGTTATCGAAATTTTTAAACTGCCTGTTATCATTATTTTGTCTAATGTTTCAAACTGCATCAAAATGTTTTCCAAATTCAAGATTTTGTTGTTATCGATCACATGTGTATATCGGAAGCGGGTTAAGTTATCGAAAATTTGAAACAAACTTGTACTGCCTAGGAATTAGGCGAGCTTATGTTCCAAATCTGGAGTCTCTAGCTCTTATAGTCTCTGAGATCGACGGACATGGCTATATAGACTCGGCTGATCAAGAATATATATACTTTATGGGGTCGAAAATGCTTCCTTCTGCATGTTACATACTTTTGCACAAAACCATTATACCCTTTTTACCCATTTTCAATGGGTTCAGGGTATAAAAAGAAGCAAACCTTTCACAGAAATTGTTAATCTTCATTTAACGGCGCTTTTCACTTTCTTTGGGTCAACATAATTTTGTTTGCAGCTGACAAGGAGACAGTCTGTTTGAGTTATATTGGGACTGGGACATTGTGCCTGGCTGTTGGCATGGTCAACAGTTTTGGCCAAGCTTTTCGACTGATGTTAAACGAAGAAGAAATAATAAGAAACAAATTGGAAGCGAATCAGAATTAAACGAAATGTGTTGGCATTAATTTTATATATAGTTTAAATGGGTCGATCAAGAGAGTGAAAGAGGAAGAGGAAGAGCACGAAATTGGCTTTAAACGCGTTATTTTGTTGTTGTTGTTGTTGACACACGAAACTATGTCAGATCGTAGCTCGACGCAGTTGTTGCGTGTAGCATTTTCAATGTCATTAAAATAAATTTGCTTTTAAATGCAACAACAAGAGCCAAGGCGGAGGGAGAGAACACAGCAGCGGGGAATTGGTGTCTGGGTCTGGGAAGTCGCTGCTCCTGGCTACCTGTCCTGAGACCCTGAGTGGCACAAACACAAAGTTGCAACAAAAACAAACAAATACAAAAACAATAAGTTGATATGTGGCACGAAGAGTTTGGGGAGCTTGCTTTTACCTTAAATTATATATTGTTGTATATATATATATATATAATATATATCTGTAGGGTTCTCTACCAACTACTGATTCATTGGTTGATAATTAGTCGGCTGAAGCGGCGTATACGTCATACGTAATTGAAATGAAAATGCGGAGCAACAAGTTCTCTCGCCTCAAATAACCTTAGAATAAATTGCCTCACGTTTCCGTCAGACACACACACACACACACACACACACAACTAGTTTGGCCGGCTCACAAGCTTTCTGTGTGTGTGTGTGTGTGTTGTTTACTTAGTTCCACAAACAAAAGGCTGTTGCTCAAGTCGAACAAAAAATTTAAATTTTTTTTTTTTCCTATTCTACGTTTTCCCCATTTACGTAGCTACAACAACAACAACAAAGCAGTACAACAATGGATCATTGTATAGAAAAACATATGAAACTAGCTCGTAGACGCCGACGCACGTGAGCCTCACATGCCCCCAACAACGTAACCGAGGACATCCACACATGCAGAAACATTGAAACCCATATTTATTTGCATTTATATTTATTTGTTATAGATAATAAATAGATAGATTATAATAACTGCTTGCTGTTTGATTGGGAAATCAACATAAAGCTGCGATTTAGCTTTTTTTCGGCTAACTAGCCAACACTGTTCGCTGATGAGCTCATTAACAAATTTGGGCCAAAAACTTGCTACTTACAGTTCTTGATGGAATAAATATAATGTTGTATTCGTTAAAAATAATAATAATAATAAAAATAAATAATAATAATATAATAATATGTCAAGGGTTTCGACGACTCAATACTTTCAGTGTATATGATTTCGGGGGGAATAGCAAAATATATAAATTTGGGAATTACACAAAAAAAAGAGAAGAAAACAAATGGAAAACCTTGAGCATGTCACAGGGAAATAAACATGCGAATGAGATGTTGTCGCTGGCGCATCTGTGAGATACATATATGGGGCTCGCTCGCTCTTCCAGATACACACACACACAAATGTATTGACAAGCCACACGGAACACTCTACACGCAGCTGAGTTGGCATTGAGACATGCTCTCTGTATCTCTATCTCTATCTCTGTATCCGTGTATCTATGTATCTGACTATCTCGTATTCAAGCTAGTGCAATTGCACATATATACAGGTATTTAGCGATTATTAGTTGATAGAAAAAACGAACAGAAAACACGAGTCTAGGAAGTAGATGAGATAAATATGAGCAAATGCAAAATGGAAGATAGATGTGAAGGCTGATTGAGGCCGGTCTCAATCCCGGAACGTCTATGGGTGTATCTCACAGATTGCACTCTAACTATCTATGAGATCTAACAACACACAATATATTTGTAGGCGTGTATGTATGTATATATGCCTTATGACTTGTGACGCAAGAAGGCTCTAATCTAGAAATCCCGACTAGATGATACCCTCAACACTGTACTTTACTAGTCATGCTCCATATCTCCGGTGTTTCTTAACCGATTTCAATAAAAATTTCACAGATTATCATTATTTCGTCTAATGTTTCAAACTGCATCAAAAAGTTTTCCAAATTCAAGATTTTTTTGTTATCGCTCACATGTGTATATCGGAAACGGAAAGAGTTATCGAAATTTTAGATTTGACAGATTACCATTATTTCGTCTAATGTTTCAAACTGCTTCAAAAAGATTTCTGAATTCAAGATTTTGTTGTTATCGATCACATGTGTATATCGGAAGCGGGTAAAGTTATCGAAAATTTAACTTTCATAGATTGTCAAATTTAGTCTAATCTTTCAAACTGCATCAAAAAGTTTTCCAAATTCAAGATTTTGTTGTTATCTATTCCATGTGTATATCGGAAGCGGGAAAAGTTATCGAAAATTTGAAACTTGTACTGCCTAGGGATTAGGCGAGCTTATGTTCCAAATCTGGAGTCTCTAGCTCTTATAGTCTCTGAGATCGACGGACATGGCTATATCGACTCGGCTGATCAAGAATATATATACTTTATGGGGTCGGAGATGCTTCCTTCTGCCTGTTACATGCTTTTGCACAAAACCATTATACCCCATTTTCAAGGGTTTGTTTGCTCTCCGGCAGTCTGGCGAATAATCTACATAATTAGCTATAAATCGTTCGAATTGGGAGATCTTTTTGAGTTGAACGTGTGTAAGTATAAATATATATATATATATATACACATATATTGGATGCATGTTTATTTAACCCTGAACATCTATCGCACATTCTTTCAAGAATTTTGAATGCTGCACAACAAATTGTTATTACGACATCGAAATGGCATCGTCATTGATTCGCAGTCGAGAATTCGTCAGATTCTATAAATTCCCTCAAACGATGTTCTACTCTCTCTCTCTCTCTCTCTCTCTGAACATCGTTCGCTCGCTCGCTCGTTGATGTTGATGTCGAGATGTCGAGTGACGTAATTGAATTGAGGAGAAGGTGAAGATTCCACAAAAACATCTGCGATGTATTCAGTTTTCTACACGGCTCATTGAAAAGATCTAAGAACTAAGAACTAACTTAAAGTTTGACTGAAGTTTTGTGCTGGATTTAAGTTATCCCCAACTGATGAAGAAGAAGAAGAAGAAGGCCACACTCTGTGGAGTCGCGTTAACCCAGTTACGTGACTCTGAATCGCGAAATGCGACCCTTAAAACCAATTTGCCAGTGACCAGCACATAGAATGCGTATACACAAAATACATATATACCATATATACCATATATACCATATATACAATATATATATATATATATATATAAATATGTGCTTGCTATGCTGCCCTTGTATAGATACACACAAGACTCATAGATACATATGTGCAGCGTGCCCCAACATGACGCTAGCTGGGGCTGATGCTCATTCTGACCTTGACACACTTTTCGTCACACAGTTGTCATCATCGCGTCGTGGGCGGACTTAATGTGCAACGTGCAACATCCAAGTGCAAGTGGGAGGATTCAAATATAAAATATACAAAATCAAAAATAAACCAAAGATTCGTTTCTGCATTGAGTTGAAGAATAATCAGTAAGGATGTATATCTTTATAACCAACATGCAATATGTTGAAAAGAAGGTATATTCAACATGATTGAAAAACATAAACCCATCTGTACATCAAATATTAGACAAGATTTGGTATATGGTTCAATTAATAAATGTATTTCATATTGTATGCATTTTATTATTATCTTTTTGTTATATATATATGTTCTATAATTTGTTTTAAGGTAATCGAAAACTCACCTCGTTGCCAAGTGCAAGATTCAAATATATAAAAATCGAAAATAAACCAAAGCTTCGTTTTTCATAGAATTGAGTCGAAGAATAATCAGTATCAGGATGTATATGCGTTGCTGCTATCGATTTTGAATTTCTTGGAATATATTGAAAAGAAGGTATATTCAACATGATTGGGCAGATATAGTTTTTGAAAAACATCTGTACATCAAATATTCGACAAGATGGGGTATATGGGTAGGTAGATAGATCCAAGTGAAAGTGGGAGGATTCAAATATAAAAAACAAAAATAAACCAAAGATTCGTTTTTCCATACATTTGAGTCGAAGAATAATCAGTAAGGATGTATATCTTTATAACAAATATGCAATATGTTGAAAAGTATAACTATAGTTTTTGAGAAACATAAACCCATCTGTACATCATACATTCGACAAGATGGGGTATATGGGTAGATAGATAGTTCAATTAATAAATCTATTTCATATCGTATGCATTTTATTTAGAAATTTTGTTTGTGGTTATTTTCTATAATTTCTTTTTTTGAGGAATTCGAAAACTCACCTCGTTGCCCAAGTGCAAGTGGGAGGATTCAAATATAAAAATCAAAAATCAAAAATAACAAAAGCTTCGTTTTTTCATATAATTGAGTCGAAGAATAATCAGTAAGGAAATATAAGATATATGCTACTATCGATTGTTAATTTCTTGCAATATGTTGAAAAGAAGGTATATTCAACATGATTGGGCAGAGATAGTTTTTGAAAAACATAAACCTATCTGTACATCAAATATTAGACAAGATTTGGTATATGGTTCAATTAATAAATCTATTTCATATAGTATGCATTTTATTTAGAAATTTTGTTTGTGGTTATTTTCTATAATTTGTTTTTTTTGGGGAATTCGAAAACTCACCTCGTTGCCAATGGTTGTTATCTTGACAGTGAGCTCGTCATTATGGACATCGTGCTGGACGACATCGCCACTCTGTTCGCGGCCATTGTAGGTGAGGAAGATGCGTTGGCCGGGCCGGAGCTGAAGGCTCATAATGGAACGGAAGCCGGGTCCGATCAGATCCGAGTCGCGAAATTCCTTTGTCATGGCATTACGGCGCAATGCCTGCGCCGGACTGATATGAACGCTGGCGGCAGCGGCAGCGGCAGCGGCGCGACGCGTCTCCACAATAACCGACTCGATGGCCGCGGCGGCGGCGGCGGAGGCGGGTGGGAGAGAGGGCAGCGACTGGGTCTTAAAATCGAAACGCACTATATAACGAGTATCCGCATTCAGCTGGGCATCGCCCGGCGCCAGGTAGCTGGGCGGCGGCATCGGCTCCGGCGGCGAGGACATCGAGTTGGGCGTCTTAACGTCCTGGATGACGCCCGAGTACCAGAGGCCGTCTGGGCCCGGGGCGCACACTTTGGTGCCAATTATTGAGCGTTTGGGCAAGCGGCGGCTGGTTGACATTTCGAACGTTTCTTGACGAGCTGCGCGAAGGCGGAGGCGTAGCCGTAGGGGGAGGAAGGGGGAGGGATTAGTGCGCGCTCTTATGTGTTAGTTGTTGTTGTAGAAGTTTATTTTGAAAAACACTTTTTGTCGTGTTTTTTGTTTTTATGAATTTAGAACTTGAACTTGAATTTTTAGTATTTTAGTATTTTTAGCATTTGACATTTTTCTTTACTTTTGCTTTTGCTTTTGCCTTTTCTTTTTCTTTTATTTTGCTTTTGCTTTTGTTTTTTGTTGTTGGTTTTGGTTTGGTTTTTACTATGAATTTAGAACTTGAACTTGAATTTTTAGTATTTTAGTATTTTTAGCATTTGACATTTTTCTTTGCTTTTGCTTTTGCTTTTGCTTTTACTTTTGCTTTTGCTTTTTCTTTTTCTTTTTCTTTCGCTTTTGCTTTTGTTTTTACTATGAATTTAGAACTTGAACTTGAATTTTTAGTATTTTAGTATTTTTAGCATTTGACATTTTTCTTTGCTTTTGCTTTTGCTTTTGCCTTTGCTTTTGCTTTTGCTTTTGTTTTTACTATGAATTTAGAACTTGAATTTGAATTTTTAGTATTTTAGTATTTTTAGCATTTGACATTTTTCTTTGCTTTTGCTTTTGCTTTTGATTTTGCTTTTGCTTTTCCTTTCGCTTTTGCTTTTGTATTTGCTTTTGCTTTTGCTTTTGTTTTTACTATGAATTTAGAACTTGAACTTGAATTTTTAGTATTTTAGTATTTTTAGCATTTGACATTTTTCTTTGCTTTTGCTTTTGCTTTTGCTTTTGCTTTTGCTTTTGCTTTTGCTTTTGCTTTTGCTTTTGCTTTTGCTTTTGCTTTTGCTTTTGCTTTTGCTTTTGCTTTTGCTTTTGCTTTTGCTTTTGCCTTTGCTTTTGCTTTTGCTTTTTCTTTTGCTTTTGCTTTTGCTTTTGCTTTTGCTTTTGCTTTTGCTTTTTCTTTTGCTTTTGTATTAGCTTTTGCTTTTTCTTTTTCTTTTATTTTGCTTTTGCTTTTGCTTTTGCTTTTGCTTTTTCTTTTTCTTTTATTTTGCTTTTTTTTTGCTTTTGTATTAGCTTTGCTTTTGTATTAGCTTTGCTTTTGTTTTATTGCACTTGTGTTTTACTTCCCGTTAGAGCTGTACTTTTTGGGTGTATTCAAAAAAGCAACAACAACAACTTGTTGCGCACAGTGGGTATCTTTTATTTTTTTTTTTTAATTTTCTGCTTATTTTGTCAATTTGTAAACATTGATTTTATTAAGCTCCGTTAGCTTTTTGATAAGGTTCTTGTGATAGAGAGTGATACGCTGATTTAGTCGCTGCTGGTCGCGGATGGGCGGTATGGTTGTGTGGTATGTGGCTTGTGGATGCAGTGCATCTGGCAGCTTGGTTCCGGTCAGCTTCACATGCTCGCAGTAGGTTTTGCAATTGTTGTTGTTGTTGTTGTTGGTGCGTTTGTGCCTAAGCATAATCCAATTTTAGGCGCTTCGAACGTCAGCTTCTTGCCACTGTCACAATCTACAATATGTATGTAGAACAGTTTTCAGCGTAACGGTTAATGCCCGAAAAGGTGTCACATCAAATTGTTTTTTATTCACTTTAATATATTAATTATTTTGATATGATTCTTAATTCTTTGTCAATTTGCACTGATTGACGCGTTTTATATATTGTCACATATATATATAGACATTTATTGCTTGTTTTGCTTTCACACTGCTTTCGCTGCCGGTCGTTTCACTTTTTCTTTTAAAGTTTTTCTTACGTCGAAACACACAACGTCAAAACACACACACACACACAAACACAAGCACAAGCACAAACACTAACTCACCACACCACTGGGAGATAGAACAACAAAGCGCAAGAGCGCAAAATGGATGCAATCTGCTGTTGTTGTTGTTGCTGTTGCTGTTGTTGTTGCTTCTTCTATTCTGATGCTGCAAGACTTTTGTTATTGTTGTTGGATTTGGCAGCAGTTAACTGTGATTTGATTGATTGGGTTTTGCGCAACCCAATGCGTTGTTATTGCACCTGGCACTCACTGTGTATTGTTTTAGCTTTCTATATATTATTATTTTGGAATTGTTAAATTTTTTTGGCGTCTACGATGACGTTGACATTGGACGATGGCGAGTCGCAATAAGCGCTTGTCGGTCTGTACGCGAGTGTTGGCTATCAAAGACTGAGCGAGCAAACGGCGAGTTACAGTTAAACGCACAGCGAGCAGCAAAACACATACACAATTTCACTCTCTCGAGCGCGCTCTCTTTCTCTCTGTTATTGGTGCTGCTGCTCATTTTGTTGTTGTATATATTATGCTTACGTTCGATATACATGTTGTATATGTGTGTGTGTAGGTATCTATGATTATATTCATACGTACCTGCTTGGCAGAACTACATACATAAATGCAGTTGCGTGTGTGTGTGTGTGTGTGTGAGTGTGTATGTTTGTTCCCCACTCTGCCAGCATAATACGTAAAAGACTTGTGGAACATGCTCTTGAAATGCATTCACAACATACATACATACATACATAGATCTATAACTATGCTATGTTATGTTATAATAAGAGTTAACAGTCCGAGTCTATCAAAAACAAAATGTTACTGCCTAACCTATCCGTTAATTTGTTAAGTTACTTACATACATGAGTTTCTAATCATACGTATTAATGTACATATCAACAGTATTTTGCCCCTCCACCAGTTTCATGTAATTAACGCTAATTTGTATCAATACACGCTTATCAATATGGCCAAACCAGCCTGTGTGTGTGTGTGTGTGTGTCTATGACGCCATCATCAACATTTGCCAGCATAACAGCAAATGTCTACGTCGTTGTTGCTACCAACCCCAACCCAAAAAAAAACTACGCAGTTAACAAAAAGTTAAACACTTGTCAACATTTTTCACAACGTCAACAGAGCGCCGCATAACTCTATACGTGTGTGCGTGTGTGTACGTGTGGAGCTGTGAGATATCAACTGCACAGCGAAAAGAGAAAGAGCGAGAGAGGAACTGTGAACACAATAACAGCTGTTGTTATCGAGCAGCAACAATGTTGCGAAAACAGCTGTTAAGCAGCAACAGTCAGAGAGAGAAAACTTAACAACAAAGCAGATACACATAGAGTATGTATGGTTGCTGACTTTTACATACTCTAATTTTGTTTAAGGTATGTCAGACCATACACACATTGATTGCTGAGCTTAGTTGATTACTTGATTTTCGTGTCAAAAGATAATAAATAATATTGTAAATTTGATTTCAATTTTCCTAAGCAATCTTTACAAATATTTCCATATGTATATTACAAAAAATTTGCATGTGCCGATGGACTTGTTCGCTTGCAGTGTATTTGCTATAAAAGTCGCCGGCCGGTTTTCTGTCAACGTCACAAATTTAACAGTTAAAGAGAGAATACTTTGTCGTGTGCTGCATGTGTGTGTGTGCGATTGAGCGTGATCTTGCTCTCTTTAGCCTATCAGCAGCACACAGCTGTTATGATTATGTTTTTGTTTACATCGGCTGTTGTTGATGTTTCTGTTGCTGTTGTTGTTGTGAATATTGAACGCGCATACATACACATACATACATATGTTCAGATTTGTGTGGGAGGAGACCCGCTGTTGATGTTGCTTTATGTTGGGCTTTGGCATTGTTGTTGCCTTTGGAATGACCTCTGTAGGCATACAACAGCAATGGGAAGCGACGGCATTTGGGCTTTTGCCGAGCATACATTTCTGTTTACAAATGTAAATGTGTGCAAGCGTGTATGTGTGTGTGTGTACTTTGTTATGTATAGGCGCATAGATTTTATGTTGTTGATATTTTGGGGTGGATTTCATGCGAGAGAGAACGCAATTTATGTTAGAAGTCCAAAAATGCGCTGCGTAGTTGTGTGTGTGTTGGTCAAGGGGTGGGGGGGGGGCTATACATGTATAATCCTATGAATATGTATGTGTATGTTTTTTTTTACGTATTTCTTAGCACTATTTGATGCAAATAAAAACTTATTTGTGTATAAAGTAGAATTCGTACATTAAATTTGATTTATGTACGTACCTTTATTGTATATGTATATGTAACAACCTGTAGCCAACGTCGCCCAACTGCAAAGATGCGCTGATGTGATCTGAGAAATTCAATTAATCATTTCTTGAGTGAAAAATTCCAAGGCGCACACAACAACAACAACAGCATTCAGTATTCAACGGAGCGTCACCAGGGCATTACAACAAATACGCAGTTACGAAAAAAAAACAAAAAAGAGGAAAGAGAAGAGAGGAGAGAGGAGAGGCCGGTGCTCCATTGCAATCTGTGAGTTACAAAACCAAAACGCAAGAAACGAAAAGAAACGCAAAAAGCAAAACCAAAACAAAGCGTTAGATGGAGCAAGACAACAACAAAAGCAACCAAGCGCGCGCTTACACACACACACACACACATACTGACATATTACCAAACTGGAAAATAGGTCAACCAGTTGAGAGCGCAAATCAAATATATGCCTGCCTGCTCTAATGCTCTCATCATACCAAAGAGAGTAGCTGCGCTTCCAAGTGAGAGAGCGGCATTGCTTAACATTGTAAGAGCATAGTGTTGTCAATTGGAACGGGAACTGCTGTTAGTTAACAGCGACCCCAATAGCTCTAATTGGAACGAGCCGAATGGACTTTGCAGTGGGTGGTTAGCAAAGTTGGCTGCTCATGTTATGTATTTCTGTACATATGTACATACATGGGCACACATATAAGCAAGTCCTACCGGGATATTTGTTGCCTTGGATTAGGTCGTCCCGGCCTCTTTGCTGGCTTGTATGAAATTTTTATTGAAATTCTTTTGATATAAAACCGGTTTGCATTATCTCTTTTGTAAAACTCAAATTTGTTGTTGTTGTCATTTTTTGTTTTTTTTTTTTTTTTCAACATGCATTATTGTATTTTTCGAATTCGAAACCGGATTTTCTTGAGTACTTGCATACATACAAACATAAACTGTGTGTGTGTGTGTTTTGGGATATTTTGAATTCTGGCAATTCTAAATCTTTACTTTTCATTATCTCGCCATCAATTTGTCATGCATGCATGTTCGTGCATGCACGCCTGGATGTAAATACATACATCAACAATATAATGAAAGAATGCCTTACCTGTAATCTACCCCATGTGAGAAATAATGCTTCTAATTTGATTGTTATGTCAAACTTTTCCCCACACACAAATGTTCAATGAGTCTAATTTGCTGTTAACTTGACCATGATACAGCTATGTCCCTGCGTGTGTGTGTGTGTGTGTGTGTGTGTAGAGAGTTGTCCATCAAAGCTGTCAGTGCAAAGACTTGGCCTGGGCCTAGTCAAAGGTACTAGTTACTAAGTTGCGTGCTGGCTTATTAGAATGTTTGCCATTGTTATACCCTGAACCCATTGAAAATGGGTAGGAAGGGTATAATGGTTTTGTGCAAAGGTATGTAACAGGCAGAAGGAAGCATCTCCCATAAAGTATATATATTCTTGATCAGCAGCAACAGCCGGATCGATATAGTTTCGATAACTTTCCCGGTTTTCGATATACACATGTTATCGATAACAACAAAATCTTGAATTTGGAAAACTTTGAGATGCAGTTTGAAACATTAGACGAAATAATGATAATCTGTGAAAGTTAAATTTTCGATAACTCTTCCCGTTTCCGTTATACACATGTGATCGATAACAACAAATCTTAAATTCAGAAATCTTTATGATGCAGTTTGAAACATTAGACGAAATAATGATAATCTGTGAAAGTTAAATTTTCGATAACTCTTCCCGTTTCCGATATATACATGTGATTGATAACAACAAAATCTTGAATTTGAAAAACTTTTTGATGCAGTTTGACAGATTAGACGAAATATTGATAATCTGTGTAAGTTAAATTTTCGATAACTCTTTCCGTTTCCGATATACACATGTGATCGATAACAACAAAATCTTAAATTCAGAAATCTTTATGATGCAGTTTGAAAGATTAGGCTAAATAATGACAATCTGTGAAAATGTTATTGAAATCGGTTGAGAAACACTGGAGATATGGAGTATTGAAATTAAGAAGGTATGCACTATACGCGTATACGTGAGTGTGTACTCACACATACTTGCAAGCAGTGACTGTACGCGTTAAGTATAGGGTTCAGCGTATTGTCTAGTCGGGATTTCTCGACTTACTTGTTTGTTGTGCTTATATGTGATGGGGTCAAGCGGTGCAGAATATCAAGAACTGAGATCATAACGAAAAAGTCAAGCCCCTATGAAGCATAGATTCTCATTGCAAGATGAGCAGTTATATATATATAGTATATATAGTATATATATGTACGAGTACCTACTTCAAGTTACAAGTCGCACTAACTTATTAGTACTTACAAGAAAGCAGTTGAAAGCAGTTGCAAGCAGTTGAAAGCAGTTGAAAGCAGCTGATTGAACTGTAGGGAATCGTATCAATTAGATTTGCCAATCGGAAATCGATATACAGACGAATAGAAGAATACTTAAACATGGCTTAAACACTTATTTAACCGTTCAAACACATATATTTCACATATGGCTGGCATTGTTTGTCATAATAAGAGAAAATCACGCAAAATTTCATTGTTATGTTTTTCGTATAGCCGAGCTTCACTGCATCCAACTGACTTCTTGCATTACGGTAAATAGTTGTGGGCATCTGGGCATAAGTTAGGCCAATATGACCCAAATTCCAATACGTGGATACGTACAAGTGACATCTCTTGCCACCCCCTAACACCCTCTAACTAAATTCCCAACAACTCCGTTGCAAGTACAAATTTCTAATACAGCACACACACACACACACACACACACAGAGAGAGAGAGGTCGCCTTTGGATGCTATGTCATCAATTTTTGAATCCGTTGTGCCTGCATCAAGGACAAATTCGCCGTGCCAAGGGCATCCACATGTTACTTGACCCACATTTTTGGTTCTTTGTTAACGGTAAATGTCACGGCGGCTGAGCGAAACTGGGGCACCACCCCACCCAGTCCCCCCACCCATCGAACAACAAGTAGTGAGCTTTTTAAAGCTTTGCCCAGTAGCTTTGCATTAGCTTTCACCAAAAGCTTTCGCCCTAACATTGGGGTGGTTCAGCGTATTTTATTATCTATTTTATATTTGAAATTATCTTCTACTCAAAAAAAAATTGAACAAAATAATTATTTTCATAAAGTTATCCTTAGCGAGTAGTATTGCAAGCGATTACGTGATTTCGGTGGCATACTTTTAGGCAGATGTTAAATAAAATAAAAGTTATATAAAATTATTTAATATTTTAATTGTTATTTGTCAGCAAAAATAATATCAAAGATTTTCGTTAAATACATTTTATTGAAATTTTTTATTTTATTTTGTATATAGTATGAATTCAGGCGGAATTATGTATTTTAAGTCATGGCATAGTATTGCAAGCGATTACGTGATTTCGGTGGCATACTTTTAGGCAGATGTTAAATAAAATAAAAGTTATATAAAATTATTTAATATTTTAATTGTTATTTGTCAGCAAAAATAATATCAAAGATTTTCGTTAAATAAATTTTATTTAAAATTTTTTATTTTATTTTGTATATAGTATGAATTCAGGCGGAATTATGTATTTTAAGTCATGGCATAGTATTGCAAGCGATTACGTGATTTCGGTGGCATACTTTTAGGCAGATGTTAAATAAAATAAAAGTTAAATAAAATTATTTAATATTTTAATTGTTCTTTGTCAGCAAAAATAATATCAAAGATTTTCGTTAAATAAATTTTATTTAAAATTTTTTATTTTATTTTGTATATAGTATGAATTCAGGCGGAATTATGTATTTTAAGTCATGGCATAGTATTGCAAGCGATTACGTGATTTCGGTGGCATACTTTTAGGCAGATGTTAAATAAAATAAAAGTTAAATAAAATTATTTAATATTTTAATTGTTACTTGTCAGCAAAAATAATATCAAAGATTTTCGTTAAATAAATTTTATGTACAATTTTTTATTTTATTTTGTATATAGTATGAATTCAGGCGGAATTATGTATTTTAAGTCATGGCATAGTATTGCAAGCGATTACGTGATTTCGGTGGCATACTTTTAGGCAGATGGCTTATTCTAGCTTATTAACAGCATAGCACATGCACGAACCAATGAGAATGTAATACAGATAGAGTGGTAACAAGAATACCCCTCCACTGTTAAAAAAAAAGTCCCAGCCCTGTGGTTAAGCTCGTCTCCTCTCCCCTTCTTCTTTGTGCTCGTTTATCGCTCTCTTCCATTCTCATTGTCTAAAGTAACGAGCGCGCTCTATATCACTTCAAATAAAAATAAGCTTATATATCTTATATCCTTTGAAAGGCTAGCGTATGACCGTGGCGTAGCTGTATGAATTTTTGCTTCAGCAACGGTCGAGCCGATATCAAACCCTCGCAATGCAAATTTTTTTTTTCTTGTTTTTTCTTTTTTTTTAATTTTATTCGTTTTTTTAATATATTTTTTGTAAATATTATATGTATTAATCATACATCTATTGCATTTTAAAAGAAAATAATTAAAAGTCTGAAAATGGCCTGCTGCAGATGGCCTAGGCCCCGTCATTGTGTGTATGCATGTGTGTGCTCTATCGCTTCATCGCAGCCCTATGGTTAAGCTCGTCTCGCCGATTCTTCTTTATGTCTTCTGTTTGGTTATACACCAAGTAAAATTCATATTTATATGCATCATATTTTCTTAATTTTTTTCGAAACTTTTACTTGCTCGAATTTTTTTTAAATATTTGTTTTAAATATGTAGTTGATATATACATTTAATACACCATTTTTTTTTTCAGTTGTAATTTATTTTTTTAAGAAATTATTTTTTTTAAAGAAATCTTCATTAAGTTAAATTTATTAACTAATACGAAATACATTCGCCTTTATGTTGTTCAACTAATTTCAATCGGCGGGGCATCGAATTTACTAAGTTTTCTAATGTTTTCTTCTCGATAGATGGCCATTTCTGAACAATGGCCGTTTTTAAGTCCTCTAGAGACTCGAATTGCCTTTCACCCTCATACATCTTTGCTGAAAGTATTACCCAAAGGTCCTCAATTGGATTTAGGTCCGGACTTAGTGCTGGCCACTGCAATAAGGGGATATTTTTGACTTAAAAAACGTCATCGTATGCATTGCAACATGTTTAGGAGCGTTATCCTGCTCAAATATCCAGTCCTCATCATGGAATTCCTCCGAAAATCTAATAATTTCTTCTTTAAGGATATCCAAATACATTTGCGCTTTCATTGGTCCCGGCACAAAGCAAATATGAGACTTTCTAGCAAAGCCAAATGTCGCTTATACTATCAGAGAGCCACCACCATGGTTCCGCTTATGGAAAGTCTGCCGGGGATGTCTTGGGTCCTGCCTATCCTTCTGATTTCCACCTGGTTCGTCTAAATTGAAGTTGTTTTCATCACTGAAACCAAATTTTTAAACTCGCTGCCCCAAAACTTATATTTTTCTTAAAAGACAAATCGGGCCTTTTTATGCCGAGGCAACAGTTTTGGTTTCCTTACTTCGCGGTCTATTTAAGGTGCAACTCCTTTCGGCAAATCTGTTGCACCCTCTGCCTAGTTATTGGAAACTTCAACTGTGCTTTTATTTGGGTGCTACTCATTGAGTTTATGTTTAATGTGTTTAATAAGTCATTAATGATATACCTAATTCCCAACATATACATGCGTATATATGATGGAAGTCATATTTAAGTATCTCACATTTGGGCTTACAATTGCACAAAGTTATTTTAAAGTCTATACTACCCTCCCATACTACCCTATATCTAAGGCATTGGCAAGCAGATTGAACTAAAAGTCGAAAATTGAGAAACTCAAGTTCTGCGACAACAACAAGAGGAATGAAGTAAGGCAACAGCTAATCGTTGTCTCACGCATCGCACTCTTCGCGATCAAAACAAAAGCGAGAAAGAATAATGGCCGACCAACTCTTTTTACTCTTTTTTCGACTCCATCCATGTATTACATTCTCATTGAAGTGAACTAGAAATGGAACTTATCAATTAAAAACTTTACACTTTGATTATCAGTAAAGAAATAATTGTCTGATTATTATGATATGATATAATGATATAATATATATAATATAATAATTTTAATATAATAATAATAAATTGATTACATTACAAATCAATGAGAATGTAATACAGACAGGGAAATTTTCCCCACTAGCTTAACCACAGGTTTATTCCCTTCTGTTAAAAAGAGGGGTACTCTTGTTTCCACTCTATCTGTATTACATTCTCATTGGCTCCAATAACGACGAATGCATCGTACAATATATATTACACCATACATTACAATACATGATACAACGAAAACAAGAACCCAAATTATCGGGTGCTTGTACCATTTACGATTCTCGAAATGACAGTTGTCTTCATATAAAGAATTTTCGTTGATATCAGAATCACTTGGGCGGCATGTTATTTCTTTAGCTATGTTAAGAGCCTACAAAAAAAGGCGAATATTGAATTACAACATTTGGGACATTATTTATTAACATACCTTTAGGCGTTTCCAGATTCTGTTGTTGCAATCGCAAACAAATGGATTATTTCTTAGAGACACGTTAAGTTTGTCTTCCAATTTAAAAATTTGATGTAGGTCCGGTATGCTGTTATGATTCAAATTTAGGGAAGTAAGACTTGGTAATAAAACCGAGATGTTATCAGGAATTATTTTTATTCGGTTACGCGAAAGATCCAGATGTTGGAGGTTGTTGAACGGATATTGGAATAGCTCATTTGGCCACATTAAGTAACGTTTTCCGCGTAACAATAGATTCGTTATATTCCCTTCTGATAAGCACTTAAAGTCGACTAAAGCTCTAGTGGAACAGTCCAGCGAGTATTTGTCATCACTCAAGCATCCGCATAAAGTCTCCCGAGCTTCCGTACCGAAGGTCAAACACTTAGTAATGACCAAAAAAACCGACAGTAAAGACATGGATCCCATCTTCTGAAACAATAAGATTCGTACTCTAATATATAAATGGTAAATTCAAGAAAATACACAAAAAATATGGTTTACAGCTCAAGAAATTATTCGGATGAGTGTTGGAGTGATAAGCTTATTGATAATGGGTAAATTTAACTTTTAATCTATTGATTGGGTTATTGATAACCAATTAGTATTTCCAATCGCATTTTTATTAGACGTGACATTGACTATCTCTGTAGTTAAAAACGTTAATCATTGAAAAACTTGTCTGAACTATAAATTCTGAGTATTATTTTGACTCTTTTAGTGTATGTGTAGCAAAACAGTATTATCAGTTCATATATGTTTATATATAAATATTTTCTGACCGCGTCGAAAGATTAAAATATTTTAAAGCTCAATGCTTTCCGACATTCACTCGCTGTTAGTTTCAATATTTAGCCGGAGCGGATGCACGTACATTTATTTTTTGCTTTAATATATATATAAATCCGTTTAGTTTAACAGACAATGTTGCAAATTTGGGATGAATCGTGGTAAGGTTTTAACTATTTTAGCGAAATACTAAATGCACATACTTAAACTTAACATTATTAAAACTGCAATCATTTTAGATTACACTGGAATATATTCACAGCTTATATTATTATTGGACGTAGATGTACTAACGGACAGTACATTCAAGTGGCCAAACGATACCAAGCACCGGCTTGTTAACGCGCGGACCCAAGCACAAAGCGACCCACCTCCCGCCCATCCGACCGAGGGGCGCTCCGCGTAGCGTACAGTTACGAAGATCGCGAACATATAGACAAGTGACACAAGACTATTTTTTTAAGAGAGCAAGTAGGAGTGGCACTATGTATTAACTGTGAAAGATCGTTATATAAAGCACATAAATCCGAAAGGGGTTATGGATAGCATAATTAGAATAACAAGTTTAAAGAGATATAGGTAAGAAATTTCTAGTATATCACAACTACTTTGTTCTGGAATCTATCTAATCTATTGATAAGGTTTTTTTGTAAAATTGATAAGCAATTAATATTTCCAATCGCATTTCTTTAGACATGTCATTGACTATCTCTGTAGTTCAAAACGTAATCATGGAGAAACTTATACTTTTATACCCTGAACCCATTGAAAATGGGTAAAAAGGGTATAATGGTTTTGTGCAAAAGTATGTAACAGGCAGAAGGAAGCATCTCCGAACCCATAAAGTATTTTATTCTTGATCAGCATCAACAGCCGAGTCGATATAGCCATGTCCGTCTGTCCGTCCGTCCGTCTGTCCGTCCGTCCGTAGTTATGAAGGCGTCGATCTCAGAGACTATATATAGCTAGAGACTCCAGATTTGGTACATAAGCTCGCCTAATCCCTAGGCAGTACAAGTTTGTTTTAAATTTTCGATAACTCTTTCCGTTTCCGATACACACATGTGATCGATAACAATAAAATCTTGAATTTATAAATCTTTATGATGCAGTTTGAAACATTAGACGAAATAATGATAACAGGCAGTTTCAAATTTTCGATAACTCTTTCCGTTTCCGATATACACATGTGATCGATAACAATAAAATCTTGAATTTAGAAATCTTTATGATGCAGTTTGAAACATTAGACGAAATAATGAGAATCTGTGAAATTTTTCTCGAAATCGGTTGAGAAACACCGGAGATATGGAGTATTGAAGTTAAGAAAGTATGCACTATACGCGTACACACACACACTAACACATACTTGTATAGCGTTCAGGGTATCGTATCGACTAGAGCCTTCTTACTTGTTTTATTCGTTACATCGATATATTTTACATGTATGATATATTTTACATGTATATGTATGATTATCATACAAAATTAGGCATTGGAATTTCTTAAATTGTACCTTTCCGAGTCTCCACTGTACATCTGTTAATTAACACTTCGGACGATCTGACCTGGTATGGAATTGTTTATATGTTTACAGTTCATTAATCGAGTATTGCAAATAACAAATGGATAATTTTCTGTTGTTTCTAATTTTAGATTCAACGAATTTCCTTGAATATATTCAAGAGGTGCCTTTAGTATAGAACGCAACGCCAGCTGGAGCAGTTCTCACACAGTAAAGGAAACTAAACGAAGTCGAATCGTATCCGCCCAGTTATAACAAAGATTATACGCCCCGATATAATCCTTTGTATGTGCCGTATACAAATAAAATCCGGATACAACACAATACGAAAATGCTTTGCTGGACTTCAACAATAATCAACTTTTGTGGCCCGACAAACGGGTCTTCAGAATTGGTTAAATGATGATAATACCCAGCTGGTACAGATCGAGGATTCCTTTGCTTTCGTCGAGAAAATGAGGATCTCATTGACAATCGCTTCTTGGTGCAAAATGATCCGAATAAACCGAACAACCCGAACTTTAATCGCAACTTTAATAATCCCAATCAATATTATGGGCAAAACAAATCTCAATCAACGGAATCAAAACAATTTGCGAGGATCTTTCGGTAAGAATATGATTATTAAGAATCTTGAAACTTGAATTTGTATAACATTATCATTTTTCTCATCAGGTTCCAATCAACCGTTTGGCTTGGACAATGGCTATAACCGGCATCTTGTGGTTTATGCTTACTCAACGAAACGAGATCGTTGGATGCTTATGCCTGCCTACGAGATTGAATTGCATCCAAGGCATTGCATAGTCCCGATAATGTCAATATCAAGCTGGACGATAAGCGTCCCTATACCTATGGATTGGATATACGTGATCTGAAACGGATGAACGTGGTCCATATTTTGTGAAGCAACCAAATGACACCACTTACGATGTGAAAAAGAGTCGCTTGATTAATGATGTGTCGTTAAGGTGCCTGGCTGGAGGATACCCTATGCCCACCTACGATTGGTATCGGGAGGTGTATGGAGTATCATAAGGTCGATTCTTTGGTCGTGGATCTTTATACCATGTCCGGTGGCAATCTGATTATCTATGAGCCCAAGCAGGCAGGGTGCCTATCATGGCCCGGCAAGTGCCCACCTCAACTTTGGTTTCATTATGGAGTTCGGCGGAAACGAGCGAAATGAATTGGGGTAAGTCCAGCTTCTGTGATCCGCCACAACATTATCCGGCAATTAAATACTATTGGGCTCGCGATTTTCGTGCATTTTCGTCTCACTCTCTCCTTCATCGAGACTGCGGATAGTGCCAATTATTCCTGTACAGTGCAGACTCTAGTCTCGGACACACACCCACCCCAAATAGTAATTATCAAGCTCTGATCTATACTATTTCGCAACTATAATAATCCCTATCAATATTACAACACCGACTTGTCGACCGAATATTAAACGGAACATTTTTTTATTATATTCAACTTACTGATATTTTAAACGTGACTTAGCAGCTTTACACACACCTTCCTCTTTCTTTTTTTTATGTATGTATCTACGTTGTCTTGTAACTTATCGATAGATTTAAACTCCAGCACGGACTTAGCTCTGGTTCATTTTCAATAAGCGATAATAATTCATCGAGTTCGATGCTTGAACCAACGATCAACCTTAGAGTGCAGCCCTGGTAGATGACGTTGATTTGTGTGTACAAATATTTTATGAATAAAGTGGAATCTACAACTCAATGGTTCGTAATCAATCAAATAAGAATTACATTTAAATAGTTAATTGTTATTAATTAAATCCCATCTTCTGAAACAATAAGATTCGAACGTTAATATATAAATGGTAAATTAAAGAAAAGAACAAAAAATATGGTTTAGAGCTCAAGAAATTATTCGGGTGGCTACCAGCTACTTTGTTCTAGTATCTATCTAATCTATTGATAGGGTTATTGATAACCAATTAGTATTTCCAATCGCATTTCTTTAGATAATATTAAGTTACAATAATCGATAGTATATCCTAGTAGAAGCTCATCCCTAAAATATGTAGAACGAAGAAGTAACTGAACCGGCGAAGTTTTAAGTCGTACAATTTAGGAACTTGGCAATTATGTCCGATGAATAAACGTTTTCACTTATTATTCTATAATTTAATCCACGAAGTCAAGAAGTTGACATATAAATAAATACATATATATATATACATATAAATTCATATACCCGAGAATTCACATTTATATATATAATATATTCATGTGAATATATAAATATTTTTTCAGCACTTTGAGCGCATGTACGTACCTTTTTTTTTTTGCTTGAATATATATAAATCCGGATAATGTTGCAAATTTGATGAATTTGATGAATCGTGGTAAGGTTTGTAGTAGGCAATAAAAGATAATGTTGACTTAATATAATTCTTTATTAGACCTAAGAGCGATTGGACGCATCTGTAAAATTTGAAATTTATAATCTAAGCAAGTCTCACAATAATAAATAATATAAGTGTTTAATATAACTCAGAAAATGTTTTAAATCATTGATATGAAATATATCTTGGAGTTTGGATGCGTACAACTAAAGAAAGTTAACAAGCCGGTCATGCGAGCCGGATAATATGTAATTGTGTCCCAACTACCAGGTAATAACCCCAACACACCGCTTTAAGCATTTATAAATATCCAGAAACTAATTCAGGCTCTGCCTTAAGGACGTTCTACGTGTCTACGAGTATGTACTTTATATACATTTATCCACCCAGTTTAACGGATGTATTCGATCTATATTTCAGTGGTGCAATGAACTGAGTAGAACCCTCACCTGTGGACCTGTATAGATAAGCGCCGGTATAATCTCCAGTAATCAGCGCACAAAAGTCTTACTCAATAAGAATCACAGAAACAAACTAGTACTACGTAGGGATTAGGCGAGTTCATGTTCCAAATTTGCGATCACGCATACAGACGGACGTTCAGACGGACATGGGTTTATCGTTTCGGCTATTAATGCTGATCAATATTATACATATATACTTTATGGGATCGGAGATGCCAACCATTATACCCTTCAGGGTTCAGGGTATACAAACAGAGTCAGACAAATTAAGATCCAATTGCAAGCAATGTTTCAAAGCAGCAGACTGAAATAGAGAAACATTTTAATGTTAACCATATTCACAAAAATGTATTGCTTAAAATAGTCCCAGTTACTCTTATGGGTCCAAAGAAGACAATCAATACGTATGCACTTTTAGATGAGGTTAAACTAATTGACCACAAGTTAGCTAATGAATTGGAGTAGGATGGACCATGCCTCTAAGAATGCAATGGACCCATAATGAGACATACGAGCAGGAAGATTCAAAAGTAGTGAGTTTACGCAAAAAAGGAAAACAGAACAATTGTAACACCTTTTTGATGCGTAAAGTAAAAACAGTGTCTGCTCTCGAGTTACCCTCGCAGACTGTTGAAATCAATGATATATGCGATCGTTGGAAATTTTTGAAAAACTTTAATTCATGTTCGTACCAGAATGCTCAGCCGAAAATACTTATAGGTCAAGACAATTGGTCGTTAATAGTTACACGCAAGTTAAAACATGAATTTTATAAGGGTCCAGCAAGCAGTAAAACATTGTTACGTTGGGTTGTACACGGAAACCTAAATTTAGACAGACAACTAAATCAGACATATCATACATTCTTTGTAAATGTTCATAATGATGACAGGGACGACTTAAGTGTTATACAGGACCTCGTAAAATCCTATTGGACTGTTGAAAGTGAATTAACTTCTGCAGGAGTTAAACCAATATCAATCGACGATAAAAGATGTTTACAAATTATTGATACGACCCTTAAAAGGCAAGGACATAGATTTGAGTCGGGATTGTTGTGGAAGGAAGATCGTTTTCTTCTGTCTTAGGTTTCGTAAGGATCATAATCGTACTCTAGTATTTAGTCTGAATTAGTTATTCAATAAAGTCGGTGTATCGCCGGACGAATAAGAAAACGTATCTTCAGTTAACTCATAACATGCTCAGGCGCTCCGTCGGCATAACCGTCTTGTTGTTGCACCACGTCTGGTCATCTCGCAAAACAAACATTAAGGAACATACTTAATAATAAATTAATATGTCCCTTAATAATATAACTAAATAATCCATCATCATACGTTGTCAAGGCGAACCTATGAATAAAGGATCAAATGCATTTCTTAATGCAATAATAACTATTAACGATATTTATTTGATATAATTGAGTTGTACTAATGCATACAACTCAATTGCATTTCTAAATGAAATACCATATCAATAAAAATATCGATAGGCCTTGTAATTTATACGCGTATAGTGGATACTTTCTTAACTTCAATATTCCCTATCTCCGATGTTTCCCAACCGATTTCAATAAAATGTTCATCAAAAAGTCTTCCGAATTCAATATTTTGTTGTTATCGATCACATGTGTATATCGGAAACGGGAAGAGTTATCGAATTTTGAAACAAACTTGTACTGCCTAGGGATTAGGCGAGCTTATGTACCAAATCTGGAGTCTCTCTCATAGTCTCTCATATCTATATCGACTCGGCTGTTGATGCTGATCTCGAATATATATACTTTATGGGGTCGGAGATGCTTCCTTCTGCCTGTTACATACTGTTGCACAAAACCATTATACCCTTTTTACCCATTTTCAATGGGTTCAGGGTATAAAATTTAGCTACCGTCGAGCGCCACAATTGAATTTGGCTTGTAAAAGTCTGAATTCGCAGCACTATTACCCAAGACAAGAACCCAATACCAGAGCGAGTGTTTTGCTCTCCGTCTTAATGCGCATATGCGAATCCTATACACTCTCTCTCTCTCTGTGTGGAGCGCTGCTTGTAGTCGCTGCCTGCATGGACGTCGCCAGCGCAGCTTATGTCGACAGTGCGAAGTCGACGTCACCCACCCACAATCGAACACACACACACACACACACACACACTCACGCACACGTATGCCAGTTGTGGCGAGTCCTGTGTGAGAAGTCGGATTGGGTTCGCGTCAGTTTTGGACAAACACTCCGAGAGGCACGTCAGGGCCCAGCGTGCGCGCTTCTCGACTCGATTCAGTGTGTGTTGTTGTTGTGTTGTGCCCCCTGTCTGTGTGTGTGTGTGTGAGTGAGTGTGTGTGTGAGTGAGTGTTTGCCACAAAAGGCAGCAAATTCCCGTTCTGTGGCAAAATTCATGCTGTAATCGGCAATATTTTGTGCAAAAAACAAAAAAAAAAAAAAAAATAATAATATTAAAAAAAAAAATGAAAGTAAATTAAAGTGCGACAAGTTGAGAGCAACAGAAGGAGCAACAACTTATAAAACCTCAACAACAACAACTACTACTACTAACTAACTGGAGGCAGCCAGCAACAATAAAAATGAATAAAATTGTAACGACATTTCATCAACTGTAAAAAAAAAAACGTTAGTTAGATTCAGCTCTCGCAGTGCTTTTGCTTTATTTCCTTCACATTTGTAATATGTGCCAAAAGGGGCGTGGCGTGGCGTGGGCGGTTCTGCAACTGTGTTCACTTTCACAGTAATTGATATAGTCAAATATCAGAGAGAACGATATTGGAGAGAAGGTGTTTGAAAGTTAAGCTCTGTCATGATATTACTCATACGCCGTGTGTGTGTGCAGTATTAGTAGGGTTCGCATTTAAGGAATGTGTGAATGAAATCATCCACAATACACACAAACACAAATACACACACACACACGCACGTGCATGTTTCTGTTAGCGTGGGTGTGTGTGCGTGTGCATATGAACATATTTAGTTATATGCTAAAATTGTGAAATCCCGCAGCAAAAAAAAAAACACGAATGTTCAAATTGACCAACGTTTAGGGTCACGCAATTTTACAAGAACAACAACAACAACAACAACATTAACCATACCAGGACAGTCTCTAACCAAAAACTATATATGTAGGTAAACAAAATGGGTGTCATGAAGTAAATAGACAGTACTGCTCCTGCTACTGCTTCTTGCAACACCAGCAACAGTAGGCACTCGCTTAGCATACAAATTCATTGGTTCAGGGCATAAATAATGCCTAAACTAAATTCAAGGTCAAACTATTTGTAAGCTTATATGACAGAAGACATTGAAAACGATCGAGTGTGCATATAGTATAGATCAACTCTGAACCGATTATGGCAGCTATAATAAAACAAGCATATCTCGCATTTTAGTTTTTGTGCTTCCTCTTTTCGCTTTCCTGTGTGATAATAATAAAAAGGCAAAACAGCGATAGCAACAACAACAGCAACAGCAACAGCATTGAGCTTGCCACACACAAACTATGTAGCATAAATAATTCCACCCAAAACAGATAAAGAAATTGCAGTCACTAGGGCGACACACTAAGCAACAAAAAAAAAAAAAAAAAAAAAAAAAAAAAAAAATAATAAAAAAAAAAAAAAAAAAAAAAAAAAATGTTGACAGCTTGCTTTCCTGTGTGATAATAATAAAAAGGCAAAACAGCGATAGCAACAACAACAGCAACAGCAACAGCATTGAGCTTGCCACACACAAAATATGTAGCATAAATAATTCCACCCAAAACAGATAAAAAAATTGCAGTCACTAGGGCGACACACTAAGCATAAAAAAAAAAAAAAAAAAAAAAAAAAAAAAAAAAAAAAAAAAAAATATGTTGACAGCTTGCTTTCCTGTGTGATAATAATAAAAAGGCAAAACAGCGATAGCAACAACAACAGCAACAGCAACAGCATTGAGCTTGCCACACACAAAATATGTAGCATAAATAATTCCACCCAAAACAGATAAAGAAATTGCAGTCACTAGGGCGACACACTAAGCAACAAAAAAAAAAAAAAAAAAAAAAAAACTAAACTTAGTTGACAGCTTGCTGTCGACGTTGACGTCGCTGCCGGCGCTCGCTACTCGCTGCATACACTCTCTCTCTCTCTCTCTCTCTCTCTCTCTCGCGCGCGTTAAACTAACCTACATCAACAGCTGTAAGGAGCGGCGCCCACGCAAAAGCACATTTACTGTTAGCACTTGCTGCCATTCACATTTTACTCATGTTCGCTGGTTGGCTCTTCTTCTTGTTTATTTTTAGTGGTACAGCGACAAAACGAACAATAACAACAACAACAACAATAAGAGCAACGAATTAGAGAAACAACTGAGAAAGCAGCAACGAGTCGAATAATCAAATACCCTAAACAAGTGTTCAAATATAGTACTATATAATGCAAGTGTTAATCTCGCCAACGGCGTTACTTAAAAGTAAAGTCAAAATTAAAATCGCCGCATTCGATACAAATGGAGACGCCACCGAGCGTCTGCCACTCGCCGTCGTCTGACTGACTACACTGACTACTGACTAACTCTGACGGACTCGGACTCGGACTCGGACTCCGACTCGGATTCTCTGTCTCTCACTTACTCTCAGTTTCTCTCGAGGCGGGCGCGCTGTCCTTATCTTTTAGACATTCTCACACACTTGCTAGCATTTAACACGCGCGCTCTCTTTCTCTCTCTCTCTCTCTCGGTCTCTCGGTCTCGCTCTCGCTCTCGTCAACGTGTCTCAGCCTATTACCATCTTTTTGCATGCTGCAAGTGTGAGCGAACAGCTGTTTATCCGGCCTCCTTCTGCGTCGACGCGTGTGTACATAACCTCAATCATCATCATCATCATCATCATCATCATTAGAAGTTCTCGTCGTGTGTCGTCCTGCTGCTACTCGTTCAGCTCTTGGATGTTGCGCTAGGCAGCGACGCAACGTCGGACGTTAGCAGCAGCGTCGACGCAGTGTCTCTCCCGCTCTCCCGCTCGCCCGCTCTCTCTTTTGACGAGTGCAACGAGGACTCTCAGGCAGCAGGCCGCAGGCTTTGGCTGGTGCGGGTGGTGACGTCGCTGCAGCTGCTGCTGCGACGCCGACGCCGACGTTAACGCAAGCAACCACAAGAAAAACGGGACGAAAAATACCAATAACAACAGCAACAGCAACAGCAATAGTAGCAGCAGCAGCAGCAGCAACAATCAGCAGCAACATCAGCGCCCTGTGTGCACCGACAATAATATGAGGAGTGGCAGTTCGGAATTACTACTCGAGCAGCAACAACAAGAGCTACGGTTACGTAAAATCCGAGAACTGGCTCCAAAAAAGAAAAATGGCAATCGGCGCTTTCGTTCGTGGCGGGAACGTGCGCGTTTCTATGGCACATCGACACTCGCCTTCTTCTCGGTAACGGCGGGCGCATCTCTATTGTTTCTGGTGCCGCTCTACGTCGACCCAGCGATATCGACGCTCAGCCACGATTTTATCGAGAAGCCCACATTGTGCACGACAACGCGTCGCGAGGATCTTGTCGGCATATTCAATTGCTCGTGGAGCTCGTGCCGCGAGGGCTGCACCTCCGATCTGTATCGGTGTGTGCACATCTATGTGACGTTTATCGAACAGAATATAACGATACCCGCGAACATGACCGACTTTGCCAACTACACCGCCGAGATGGAGCAGACCACATACGAGGCAACACTCCTGGTCAATATAAAGGGTTGCGGCTATCCGCCGACAGTGACGTGCAAGAACTTTAACGGGCATTATGGTGCCGAGGGTGCCATCTATCCGTGTTACTATTCGCGTAAGAATAAGACGGTCGTCCTAACGTCCTATAATCATGAGGATCAGGTGGCCATGATCATTAACTTTTTTGTGGTACCCTTTGTGATAACGGTCATCTCATCTATCGCCCTTTGCATCATGCACTGCGATTGCCGCTGTAAAAAGGATCGCAGCCATCGACGCAATCGTCCACAGTGCCGTAGGCCTCGCATTGAAAATCTCAGGTACCTATTAATCGATTCACTCACATTCAATTGTTAGCTAAACTAATGAACACTCACTTTAGGCACCATAAATAAACAAGCCAAGGCCTAAACAAGTTGAGACAACAGCCTCCAAAAGCAAAGTCTGTTTAGTAGCAATAAGAACTAATATTTTCCCTCAACGAATGAATTCAAATCTTTAAAAATGTTGAGCAAAATGGACAAACAACTAATTAGTAATACTTTTTATACCCTAAAAATGTTGAGGAAAATTGACAAGCATCTAATTTGTAATACTTTTCATACGCTGAACCCATTGAAAATGGCTAAAAAGGGTATAATGGTATTGTGCAAAAGTATGTAACAGGCAGAAGGAAGCATCTCCGATCCATAAAGTATATATATTCTTGATCAGCATCAACAGCCGAGTCGATATAGCCTATGAGAGACTATGAGAGAGACTCCAGATTTGGTACATAAGCTCGCCTAATCCCTAGGCAGTGCAAGTTTGTTTTAAATTTTCGATAACTCTTCCCGTTTCCGATATACACATGTGATCGATAACAACAAAATCTTGAATTTGGAAAACTTTGTGATGCAGTTTGAAAGATTAGACTAAATAATGACAATCTGTGAAATTTAAATTTTCGATAACTCTTCCCGTTTCCGATATACACATGTGATCGATAACAACAAAATCGTGAATTTGGAAAACTTTATGATGCAGTTTGAAACATTAGACAAAATAATGATAATAGGCAGTTTCAACATTTCGATAACTCTTTCCGTTTCCGATATACATATGTGATCGATAACAATAAAATCTTGAATTCAGAAATCTTTCTGATGCAGTTTGAAAGATTAAACTAAATAATGACAATCTGTGAAAATTTGATTGAAATCGGTTGAGAAACACCAGAGATATGGAACGGGTTCATGGTATAGTCTAGTCGGGATTTCTCTACTAGAGCCTTCTTAATTGTTTTTTTTTTTTTGATTGGGTAGATATATATAAGTACGGCTTTATATGTTTGTTCCGCTGACTATTTCCCTTTACATTGTAAAGAAGTTAGAAGTCAGGATATAAATCTCAGTCTGGCCAGGCTAAAATTACTTTCTCTTTTACTATTTTTGTAGGCGTTCGTTAGCCTGGTTAACTGTTCCTTCTTCTCTGTGTCTGTTTACTTCTTTTAAGCCGCGTATCGTCACGTCTCGTCTTGTCCCTTGCACTGTCTAAACTCGAGTCCCAACCCACACGATTGACGATCGCAAGCTCTTTGTTTCTCGCTATCAACCTATCTGTCCAATCGGCTGTACATTGAAACTTGCATACACAAGGGGCACAATAATTAACTATATATATTCTCAGTTTCTAAGTTGCACATTGTTTATATATTTACAAACTGTTTCTCATGTCAAACATAATTATCTCCATCCAATTGGTTGTGGGATATGCCTAGTCTGGGGGCTACCTCAGGACATCCTAGTGGTAAACAGGATTGCCAACTTGTCGAGTTTCAGTTAATTTGCATGCATCGTCGCATTGAGTTTCAGTTGACTTCAAATGCCAAGCTCATTTCAATTAATGAACTTTGCCGAAGTTTCTCAAGTTTTGTGTTAACTTCTGTAGATGTACTCCGAAGCGAACTTAAGACAGGTGCCATCAGCCAGCCACCCTCTTGCAACATATTTGTAGCCCAATGTTTGTTTGGAACTTAAATAGTTCAACAATTGACATGCCTGAGAAATTGGTAGCCTGAGAAATTGGAAGCAAGCTCCTAGACGTATACATACATCTATTTGGAGTAATGGGTGAGGCTCTGTTATTTATAAGTCCAGGTGTGTCATGTGCTCAGCAGTCAGCAAGGCACCAACGTACACGCTGCGTATGATTGATTTGTTGAGCTCTTGAAAAGCTGACTTTTTTGTGATGGATAACTGCAACAATAACAATTTAATTTATCATGTGAATTTAATGCAAACAAAAGAGGAGTATTTATTAACATTGCCATTGATTCTCTCGCCTTCGTCTATCCTGGACCATGCAGTTGTCATATTATGAGTTGTCTGTGAAATCGATACGGAATCGGTCTGGCCATAATCCCTGGACACGTGCACTTTCTGTATTCAATTGCCCAGTGTCAGTTTCATGTGCACGACCAAGCACAACCAGGCACAATTGGGCACAATCGTTCGATGCAAGCAATGCATCCATTGTTTCCTGGCTTTCTCTCTCATTGGCTTTGGCCTGTTCACCCATTGTTTGTGGGGCCACGTGCCTTATCAATTAGTAGCTAAATGGGGTTTCATCTATTTCTCTCTATCTCTTCCGTTTTGCAAGACAGATTTTCGTATTTGAGACCAAAGCGATTATATACAATAAACATGAACGGATGTCCACAAATTTGTGAAATACAATTCGAATTGTTAGCTTTGCTTCAAGAACTTCGTGTGGTTTAATTTTATTTTACTTGTACTTTACTCGGTCCTTGATAATGAGTAATGTAAACTGTGATAAACCTTAGATGAACATATTTTTCTATACCATGTCAGGCTTCAAGAGCTACTACTGTATTTTTTTATACCCTGAACCCATCTCAGAGACTTTAAGAGCTAGACTCTACAGATTTGATACACAAGCTCGCCTAATCCCTATGGCAGTACAAGTGTGTTTCAAATATTCGATAACTCTTCCCGTTTCCGATATACACATGTGATCGATAACAACAAAATCTTGAATTTGGAAAACTTTCTGATGCTGTTTGAAACATTATGACAATCTGTGAAATTTTTTTCGAAATCGGTTGAGACACACCGGAGATATGGAACATTAAAGTTAAGAATGTATGCTCTATACGCATACACACACACATACTTGCAAGCACTGACTGTATGCGTAAAGTATAGAGGTCAGGGTAAAGTCTAGTCGGATCTTTCTCGACTAGTGCCTTCTTACATGCTTGTTAAGCTTTCTATAAAATATAAATCCAAGCCCCACCACGCACATCAACACTTGAAACAAGTTTTCATTATTGTTGAGCTCATTTGAATTTCAAAGTTCTTAAGCTTGAACGAAAGGTGTTGCCAGGCATTGCCAGCCAAGCAAGATGACAATAACAAAAGCAAATACTCATAATTTAGCTTGTTTTCAACGGAAATCACTAATAAAAAAAAAGAAAGGTGGAAAAAGAGCTGTTGAAAAGTTGCAAAACAAGCTGGCGTCAGCTTGTGCCGTTTGTTAATGCTCTATCTAAGATACATACATACATGCACGCACACACACACGTGAGTACTGTGTTAGTACAAAACGTACTATTCGTTACATAATCAGCTTACCTTATGACGTAGTCAGTTACTTTTCAAAGGATTTGTAGCTTATAATGTGCGTTGCACACATACATACATATAGATATCAAAGTTTTCACATAAATAATCGCATTAATTATCGTCTTTGCTCATTCGCTTCCATTAGCAATTCTCAAGCCGAGTCAATCATTTGGTCGCATGCAAATGCAGCCTCTCAAAGTGTAGCTTTAGGCACAAATTGTTAGCCTACTTATCTGGGCCAACTGGTGCTGCATGGCAGCATCGCTTGCAGCGTGTGTGAGCCACATTTCGTTGCAACGTTTTTGCATAATAAAGAAAAAAAAACAAAAAATTAATTTATCTTTGCTTATAACAAAGAATGCACTCAGAATGCAGAATAAGATATACTCTTTGAAATTTATTTTTATTTTGAAAACATCACAAATTTATGCATTTCGCTTCTATCTATATATCTCCATGTTAAATATGGAAATGAGTTTTAAGATTGTTAAATGATTTTTTATAAAATTATGCCAAAATAACTTCAAACTGTAAGATCGTGAATATTCTATAACAAAATTGCAATAAAAAAATAAATAAAAAGAAATAAAAATTTATATATAAAAAAATTCTTAAAAAATATTCATTCATGCAGCAGTAATCCAATAACTTTATATTAACTCCTGACTATTGTTTACCTCTCCCTTAACACAGGCAGCTTCTCAACTGCAATTTTAAGAGCAAAACACTGCTGCAAGCAATACTCAAGTATACAAGTGTGAGTCGCTTTTATCTTTAGGTCGCAAAACAGCAGCAAAAAAACAAGTAAGAAGACTCTAGTCGAGAAATCTCGACTAGACTATACCCTGAACCCTATACTTTACGCATACAGTCATTGCTTGCAAGTATGTGTGAGTGTGTGTATGGATACGCATATAGTGCATACTTTCTTAACTTCAATGTTCCATATCTCCAGTGTTTCTCAACCGATTTTAATAACATTTTCACAGATTGTCAATATTTAGTCTAATCTTTCAAACTGCATCAAAAAGTTTTCTGAATTCAAGATTTTGTTTTTATCGACCACATGTGTATATCGGAAACGCAAAGAGTTATCGAAATTTTGAAACTGCCTGTTATCATTATCTCGTCTAATGTTTCAAACTGCATCAACAAATTTTCTAAATTGAAGATTTTGTTGTTATCGATCACATGTGTATATCGGAAACGGCAAGAGTTATCGAAAATTTAAAACAAACTTGTACTGCCTAGGGATAAGGTGAGCTTATGTACCAAATCTGGAGTCTCTAGCTCGTATAGTCTCTGAGATCGAGACGGACATGGCTATATCGACTCGGCTGATCAAGAATATATATACTTTATGGGGTCGGAGATGCTTCCTTCTGCCTGTTACATACTGTTGCACAAAACCATTATACTCTTTTTCCCCATCTCCAATGGGTTCAGGGTATAATAATAATAACAGCGTAAGATGTGGTCGCTATTGTTATTTTTATCAGCTACATGAAAACCCACTACTCATGCAAGTACAATATAGATGGTTAAGGATGGCTACACCCATGTTCGTGCGTGTGTGTGTGCCATCTCACTGACTCAGTCAGTGAGTGTGTCAGTTTGGCCTTCCTAAATCAATATTAATAATGCGCAGCATATGAGTATTCGTATTCAATAAGTATTCGTTTTCCGTTTGGCCATTGAAATGCAATCGGCACAGAAATACAAAAATCATTTTGCTATTTGCCTACAATCCGACCACATATGCGTGACCATCTTAATCTGCACATACGTACTGACGTTCGTTCGTTCCCACGAGCACAAAAGCAAAATATTATAGAGTACTAGCTGCAAGCTGGCTCTGAATGAAGCACATATATTCTTTGACTTCATTGGAGTAAATCTTTCTCAAATCCAGCGAGCTGGCAACAACAAAAGTCCACTAGCAGTCTCCGTCTGATAGACAATTCATTAATAACACACACACACACACAAATGATAGCATACAGAAGAAAGAATAACGTACTCGCACTAAGTAATGTACATTATGGTCCTCAAGCTGGTCATCGTCAGTGTCCGGAATGACAGCAACACATGCAGGATACAATAAGTTTGTTACAAGAAACATGTAGGATAATAAAAAAACTAAATATAGCCAGCTCCTTAGAGTATGCAATGAAAATTTGATGCTTAGAAAAAATAAATTTAAAACAGTAAGCCATATCATTATTGAAATTATTAGCTCAGCTTTGTAAAGTAAAGCAACAACTTTAAAGTGCAGAATAATAACATTTCGAGAAGCTCGTGAGAAACGTTAATAAAAATAAGACTGCAGCGGGAGTGTGTCGCCCCAGACAATTTAGTAACGCACATAAATCAACAATGCTGCCAAGCATCAGACACTGTGATTCCATTGAGAATATAGCCTGTGCCTGGCATAGAGGGAGTAACACTCCGAATACTTATGAACACGGCGCTAAGATAATGTCTAAATTTGAGTGTGTTATTACCGTGAATTTATCATCAGTATGTTTATTTTTAGGCACTTTTTAGAGCTTATGGCAGCGTCAAGAACCAAGAAAACCCATAATAAATTCAAGAAATGCAAATAGGGCATAATAAAATAATCATAATGTGAAGATGTGTGTAGCAAAAACATTCTATAAGTAAGGCCTAATAAATTTTCCACTAAATTCGTTTGAAAATCTGGATTGAAATCTGTTGTTTACTTAAAACAGTCTACTAGTTGCAAATTAACAACATTTCGCGCACCTATTTGTATTTGTCTTAATTCAAAAAACAATTAAGCTTAAATGTGCACGTGAATTTGCTTAAACGAAGCCCAACAACCCAGAGTGAGGGAGTGGTGTGGGGCGTATGAGTAATGTGGCCAAGTCAAGCAAATGCCATCTCGCATAATTTCTGCAGAAGTTAGAGCAAGAGGGAACACGATGTGCGGCACACTCTTCATTCATACGTTTGTTTGCCTTTCTCTCTCTCTCCTCTCTCTCTCTCTGCCTATCTTACTGTCTCTTTCGCGCTCTGTGCATATAAAGCAGGCAAACAATGCTTTTATTCAACGCAATTCACGTACATAAAACATTTATCTTTATGGCCGTCTTCAAGTGTGTTTTCTCATGTGTGTGTGTGTGTGTGCCATATCCATATGTATGTTAATGTGTGTGTGTGTGACATTGTTCGTGTCTAATTTAAAGAGAGAAAAAAAATTGAATTTCAAAGCCAGAGTGCGAGAGAGACCTTGCCCAACTTGAAGAGCTTGATTCGTTGAACATGCACAAATTTAATTACTGTCGCACGTCCTTTTGCCTGCCAACTGTGTAGCAGCAGCAGCAGCAGCAGTTGCAGTCACTTCAAAACGAAGTGCCGCAACCCACAAAAAAAAAAAAAAGAAAGAAATAATACCAACAAGCAAGCTGTGAGCTTTACTGCAAAACAATTTTGTTGACAATCAAGTGCAGTGAGCGTCGTGCAAGGACATTTATCAAGCATCCCGTACAAGCGCCAGCCCACAGACCATAATGCAACAAATTTCAATAAGAGGCATCTGTCACCTGCCACCTCGAAGGGGGGGGTCCTATTCTGCCCACTTGGAACTTGGTTCATTCTGCTGTTTTGCGGCCTCGGTTAGGACACGTTGGCTGCCTGCCCCTTCAAGTGCTCACACTGCAGTGTAAGCCCTGCCCCAAGGCTGATCAGTGGTCCATGCACCCATCCAAACCCATGGCTGTCAATTCGTCTATGCCACATCCATTCATTTATTTCAAACAAGTCCATCATGCAGCTGTCACAGTTTTAATTTCGTAATTACAATTCCTTTTTGGCAGCAGCAGCCAACCTCCTTTGTGGTTGCCTTTCCTATTTTATTTTTTTTTCTATTTTTGGCATTATGCCAGCAGCTTTCGACTTGCATTCTCCTATTTTTCAATATTTTGCAATGATTTTCGACAGCCTTTTGCGGCTGCCTGTGGTAATTGCCCCACCAACAGATTCGTAATTAAATTTCAGACTCATAGTCAAAAGTGAGCAGCCATTATGATATTTTTGAGCACTGTTTGTATATGCTTTTGCACTCACAGATTGTGAAACATTATTTAAATTCTTGTTTTCAATATCCTTAAAACTTACTCATAGCAAGTAGGACATTTTTCGAACGTTTGTTCTCTTTTTAATCTTTGTTCGATGGGTCATCAAGAGAATTTGTTTCCGCTTTAAGTGTTGCCCAACAATTTCCAATCTGTAATTTATGCTCGACTAAAAAAAAAACCCAAAGCCCATGGTCTTTTGGGAAAAATCCCAATTGTATTTTTTCACCCTGTTAAAAAGAAAGTTAGAGGGATATTAGATATTATTGTTTTAAATATTAGAACATAGTTGTTTTATGTTTGGAAATTATTGGCAAAAACAATTAAGAAGGCTCTAGTCGAGAAATCCCGAGTAGACGATACCCTGAACCCTATACTTCACGCGTACAGTCACTGCTTGCAAGTATGTGTGTGTGTAAGCGTATAGTGCATACTTTCTTTACTTCAATGTTCCATATCTCCAGTGTTTCTCAACTGATTTCGATAAAAGTTTCACAGATTATCATTATTTCGTCTACTGTCTCAAACGACATTTAAAAGTTTTCTATATTCAAGATTTTGCTGTTATCGATCACATGTGTATATCGGAAACGGAAAGAGTTATCGAAAATTTAAAACTGCCTGTTATCATTATTTTCCCTAATGTTTCAAACGACATTTAAAAGTTTTCGATATTCAAGATTTTGTTGTTATCGATCACATGTGTATATCAGAAACGGGAGGAGTTATCGAAAATTAAAAAACAAACTTGTACTGCCTAGGGATTAGGCGAGCTTATGTTTTAAATCTGGAGTCTCTGGCTCTTATAGTCTTTGAGATCGACGCGTTCATACATACGGACGGACGGACATGGCTATATCGACTCTTTTTACCCATTCTCAATGGGTTCAGGGTATAAAAATAAATAAATATGGGCCAGACTGGCTACTACATTTGTTTTAAATGTCAAATGTCATCCACTATCTGCAACGACCCAAATGTTAATGACAGCAGATGATTAGGCAGTCGGTAATGTCCGACATTCTCACTTAACGTTTTTTCTACTCAATGTGAGATGTAACGATTGTCCAGGCCGTGCCATATATATATATATATATATTTTATTGAAAACTCTACAATTATATAAGCCGCTTTTGTTGTTCGTGTGCCTTTGTTTTGTCTTGTCTTGTTTTCTACCAGAACATACAACATGCTAAAGGTGAAGGAGCAGGGAGCTGAAGGAGAATTTTTCATGTTGTTCACCGTATATGGATGGCGAACACATTTGTGTATTTCACAATTTCCGTTTTTTTTTTTTTTGTTCCGGAAGGTTGTCGTTGCCGCTGTGTTCGTGTCACATATTTTTATTTGTCATTGTTGTTGTTGTTGTTGTTGTCTCTTGTTTGTGTTCTGCTGGCCTTTTTCGCACGGCACTCCGAATGGGGCATTCGGGACCTTTCAACGCAATTCCATGGCCCATGGTTTTTGGGCCTCCCTCACAATTTAAATTGTTTGTCTGTGGCGGTTTGGACATCCCTGCCTCCTCATACTCTCTCTCAGCTTCCTCTTTCCAACGCGACTTGGAACTTGGCAACTACAAACAACAGTTACAAGAACACACTTGAAAAAAAAAAATGAAAACTGCGAATTGCTTTAAATTGTCATCGTGCTCTTGCCAGTAGAGGTCTCCTTGTTTGTTTTGCCAGCTCACAAACTCGAATCAGAATAAAGTGCAGAAGTAATATGGTAATGGAAAGTGCACACCTGGCGATACTCTGTAAAAATAATTGTATTGTGTAAAGAAAGTCCCAATGAGGATTTTTATTTAAAACACAATGCAAATGAATTGCGCTTAAAACTTTAATGTGTTCTTAACTCTGCAATAGTAGACAGCAAAGGGTATTCAAATGCATTGTTACATTTGAAATGTTGGCCATTGTCTAGGCCCTTGTTTTTGCTGCATCTTGCTGTTGGCATTGTGCATGATTTATGGAGGCAACGTTGGTGGCTTTTAATTTGCCACCGAATCCTTGTTAAACATTTGCAGCGCGTCTCGTCCACGTCTGGCTGGCTGCCTGAACGAACTTTTGTTTATTCTGCGCTAGCTCTCTTTACCTTTTTTCCCTTTTGTCGCTTGCAAAGCATTTTGTAATTTATTTAATTTAACTTTTTTCCTTTTCACAAGCACAAAAGTTTCCGTCGCTAAGTTGACTAAAATGACAAATTGTAAAGGACAATCAACATGGATGGCTTGCACAAGGGTTAGGCTAAGAAATATTAGGCAATAGCAATAATGAAAAAAGTAAGAAGGCTCTAGTCGAGAAATCCCGACTAGACTATACCCAGAAGCCTATACTTAACGCGTACAGTCACTGTTTGCAAGTGTGTGTGTGTGTGCGCGTATAGTGCATACTTTCTTAACTTCGATACTCCATATCTCCAGTGTTTCTCAAACGATTTCGATCAAAATTTCACAGATTGTCATTAATTCGTCTAATCTTTCAAACTGCATCATAAAGATTTCTGAATTCAAGATTTTGTTGTTATCGATCACATGTGTATATCAGAAATGGGAAGAGTTATCGAAAATTTGAAAGTGCCTGTTATAATTATTTTGTCTAACGTTTTAAACTGCAGCATAAAGATTTCTGATTTCAAGATTTTGTTGTTATCGATCACATGTGTATATCGGAAACGGGAAGAGTTATCTGAAAATTTGAAACTGCCTGTTATAATTATTTTGTCTAACGTTTCAAACTGCATCATAAAGATTTCTGATTTCAAGAATTTGTTGTTATCGATCGCATGTTTATATCGGAAACGGGAAGAGTTACCGAAAATTTAAAATAAACTTGTTCTGCGCGGGGATTAGGTGAGCTTCTGTTCCAAATCTGGAGTCTCTAGCTCTTATAGTCTCTAGATCGACTCGTTCATACGTACCGACGGACATGACTATATCGACTCGGCTGTTGATGGTGATATATATACTTTATGGGGTCGGAGATGCTTCCTTCTGCCTGTTACACCTTTATACCCTTTTTACCCATTTTCAATGGGTTAAGGGTATAAAAAGGTCCACTTGTCAAATGCTCACCTCATATGTACTAACTCTAACTATAACTAGTCGCAGAAAAACTAATTCAATAAAACTTAACATTTTTTGTTTTCTTTACTTTCAGGTAAGTTTAATCAACTGGCAATAACCTAGGAGAAACTGAATATTCTCTCACGAATGTACCAACTGGTTTGCACAATTTGTCTAATTTGCTGACATTTGTTTCATTGCGACAAAATTTGCGGAATGGCAAAATCGGGCTAAAATTATTATATTTTTTACCAAAATGTGATCGCAAATTGATTTTGTGCTGAGTTTAATGGGCCAGCGACAACAAAAGGAAATTACAAAAGCAAAGTTGAACCAAGCAGGGACAGAACGGAAGGGAAAACGGAGAAAACCGAGGCGACAGGACAATAAAGCGAATTCGACTTTGGATGATACCAGAGGGCAGCGGATGTAGCGGCCAGGAAGTAATTTCACCCGTTTTATGTGGCCAATAAATGCTTTATCTGCGTATCCAAATTGCCGCCAGCTGGTGTGTGCATGCGTGCCGATAAGCTTAAACTCCAGCTACCGTTCCCATTCCCATTCCCATTCGCATTCACATTCTCCACTCTCTATACATACATATGCATAAGAGCACGAATCCAACTTGGGCTGGACACACAGGCTGAAAGCCAACAAATCGATTTATTGGGCATTAAATCGTGACGTTTGACTCTAATATTTCGACCCAGTTGCATTTCGCAGTTGGCTTTTGGGTCCTTAACGGTTTATCGACTCTCGGCGACTCAGTCCATGTGTACAATAATTTCATTGTTATACCCTGAACCCATTGAAAATGGGTAAAAGGGTCGATATATCCATGTCCGTCTGTCCGTCCGTCCGTCTGTCCGTCCGTCCGTATGTATGAACGCGTCGATCTCAGAGACTATAAGAGCTAGAGACTCCAGATACATAAGCTCGCCTAATCCCTATGCAGTACAAGTTTGTTTCAAATTTTCGATAACTCTTTCCGTTTCCGATATACACATGTGATCGATAACAACAAAATCTTGAATATCGAAAACTTTTAAACGTCGTTTGGAACATTAGATGAAATATGGAACATTGAAGTTAAGAACGTATGCACTATACGCGTACATACAGTATATATATATTTAAGTATACATATAGTATCAAGTATATGGTTCAGGGTATCGTCTACTCGGGATTTCTCGACCAGAGCCTTCTTACTTGTTTTTTTCTAGACGTGTGTTTGCTTGTGTTTGTGCATATGCTTGAGACTCTTGGCCATTTGTATTTGGATTACGACCTCAACGAATTGCATCTTACATTAAAGAATTACATGATTTATATACAATTTGAATCTCGTCACGTAAGAGGCTTTCATCGTGATTTTTACAACTCGAACTTTTACTGTGCTAAATGTAATTCAATGATGTTCATTGGGCCAATAAAGTGTTTCTTGTTGCTTTCAACTAATGTCCGCAACAAGTTAAATAAGCTTTCACTCACATTCGATGATCTTACACTCCATGAGCAAATGTGATAAAAAAGTTATAGTTACCTTACTGTGGTATGTTAAATATTTGCAGACAAACTCCCTCTCTTGCGTATACGTACTTGCTGATTACGTATGCGCCATGCTGTTTCATGGATATGGGGTTTAATCCTGCCACTGCTAAATATCACTAGAAATTCCAATTACTGTAAACCGCTTAAATCAAAACCTTTTGTTACATCGACAATATTAATGATTACATTGCACATTTGATACACGTATATGCGAGAGTGTATGTATGTGTGTGAGTGTGGAAACCGCACATCAATTAAGTTGTCTTCTCTCATTGCACTATAATTGAAGCGCCATTCAGTTGCCCCGACCAAATACGGTTAACTCAAATTGAGCATAATCAAACGAAGCCATGGGAGATGGCAAAAGGAATTTCAATATCCTCAACTCTTAATTACTTAATGGGCGCAATTAATTAAAGTCAACAATAAAATCAGCCACTGAGCAAAGTGAGTTGTTACTCATGTCATTTAATATTACTCCCCATTATTGCAGTGAATAAAAATTACTCTCCATCCAGCAGCACATTGCAGGCAGTCCAAAGCATATCCTTGCACACACTGTCACAGTTGTTTTCACTGCTTTATGGGCTTCTAAAATGTTTAACAAGTAAGAAGGTTCTAGTCGAGAAATCCCCACTAGACGATAGACTGAACCCTATAATTTACGCGTACAGTAACTGCTTGCAAGTATGTGTGATACTCCATATCTCCAGTGTTTCTCAACTGATTTCAATAAAATTTCACAGATTGTCATTATTTCGTCTAATGTTTCAAACTGCATCATAAAGTTTTCCAAATTCAAGATTTTGTTGTTATCGGTCACATGTGTATATCGGAAACGGAATGAGTTATCGAAAATTTAACTTTCACAGATTGTCAATATTTCGTCTAATCTGTCAAACTGCATCAAAAAGTTTTCCAAATTCAAGATTTTGTTGTTATCGATCACATGTGTATATCGGAAACGGGAAGAGTTATCGAAAATTTAACTTTCACAGATTGTCAATATTTCGTCTATTCTGTCAAACTGCATCAAAAAGTTTTCCAAATTCAAGATTTTGTTGTTATCGATCACATGTGTATATCGGAAACGGAATGAGTTATCGAAAATTTAACTTTCACAGATTGTCATTATTTAGTCTAATCTTTCAAACTGCATCAAAAAGTTTTTCAAATTCAAGATTTTGTTGTTATCGATCACATGTGTATATCGGAAACGGAATGAGTTATCGAAAATTTAACTTTCACAGATTGTCAATATTTCGTCTAATGTTTCAAACTGCGTCACAAAGTTTTCCAAATTCAAGATTTTGTTGTTATCGATCACATGTGTATATCGGAAACCGGGAAAGTTATCGAAACTATATCGACTCGGCTGTTGATGCTGATCAAGAATATATATACTTTATGGGGTTGGAGATGCTTCCTTCTGCCTGCTACATACTTTTGCACAAAACCATTATACCCTTTTTACCCATTTTCAATGGGTTCAGGGTATCTGCTCTACGAGAGCAGATTCAATCGCATCCGTACCACCGTGACACCGTGGTACGTGTCAAAGGAACATGAATTCACAATTCCCATTTCTTGGCATTTTATTGACGCTTAACCTCTACTCTGCCCCCGTCCAGTCGATGCTAAGCCGCTAAGTAGCTTCGCCAATGCTTTTGGTCAGTTCTTCCATGTAGCAGGCGTAGACGACTTATAAATATAGTAACCCGAAATGATGGACAGCAGCAAGCTGAAGGAATCAAAATAAAATATGACCTTCCGTTTATAAATTCATTTGCGAACAAACGTGAATAATGCAATAAATAAAATGCCAGCTGCCTGAATATATGAATTTTATGGACTGGCCAATACTAAAGTTATCCAATTCGATCGATGTTCGTTTTTCGCTCCTTGTGATGGTACAATAATGTTCCGAAGATTTATTATGCGACCTTTAAAAGTGAGTTTAAATCCGTTATGACAGCTACACAAAATAATATTTAAATATTTAAACGAACACAATGAAACTATCCCTCCCCTCTCTTCGGGCTGTCCACTTTCATGCCTCAATCTCACATGGATTAATGTGTTGCTTTGTTATGTCAAGTTCCAGTTCAGGCTACATAATTGACACCTGCTACACGGACAACTATATAAACTAAAGAGAAACTTTGCTGCCCCATGATATTATTATGTACATCACATGCCACATTAACGGGCTCTTCAATTAGAGATGTGTTATGGTCGGCACGAAAATTGTTAATGAACTTTGACAATATTTAACAAGCTTCGTTTAATATATAATTTATATGTGCTTGCAGTATATTCGTTATATTTTGTTATGGTATCTTTTAAGTCAAGCTTTCTTGATTTTTGAACAGAGATATAACAAAATCAAATATCACTCAACTCTAGCGCAAACATCGAAAATCAACTTGTCGCCCTTTGTTTGATATGTGCGAGGTGTGAGAAAATCAATTTATACGGCCTCGATAGGTCATGCCAGGCAACAATGTGGGCAGTGCTTGTTGGCCAGGCCTTTTACCGAGCTTCACACGATTTGGTTTGACTCGTCATTCGCATAATTGGTGCTGCTATAGCTCCTGCCATAGTTGTAGTTGTTCTTTTCAGTTCTTTCCAAGTCACTTTAACTGGGTTCGTTCGTTGTGGTCGCATGCACTGAATGGACTCAAAAGCATGTGAATATTTCATATGCTAAATCGACTTCATTTAAGACAAATTTCAGGCGATTTCAAATTTCATTTGCAAAACACAAACATACTTAAGAATTTCTTGAATTTTTTTAGTGTGATACCTATCGAATAAGTTTTATACCCTGAACACATTGAAAATGGTTAAAAAGGGTATAATGGGTTTGTGCAAAAGTATGTAACAGGCAGACGGAAGCATCTCCGACCCCATAAAGTATATATATTCTTGATCAGCATCAACAGACGAGTCGATATAGAGTAAATCTCAGAGACTATAAGAGCTAGAGACTCCAGATTTGATACATAAGCTCGCCTAATCCCTAGGCAGTACAAGTTTGTTTTAAAATTTCGATAACTCTTTCCGTTTCCTATATACACATGTGATCGATAACAACAAAATCTTTAATTCAGAAATCTTTATGATGCAGTTTGAAAAAATAGACTAAATAATGATAACATGCAGTTTCAAAATTTCGATTACTCTTCCCGTTTCCGATATACACATGTGATCGATAACAGCAAAATCTTGAATTCAGAAATCTTTATGATGCAGTTTGAAAGATTATACGAAATAATAATAATCTGTGAACATTTTATTGAAATCGGTTGAGAAACACTGGAGATATGGAGTATTGAAGTTAAGTAAAGTATGCACTATACGCGTATACATATACACACTCACACATACTTGCAAGCAGTGACGTATAGGGTTCAGAGTATCGTCTAGTCGGGATTTCTCGACTAGCGCCTTCTTACTTGTTTTTTTATTAAGGTGAGTGGGGAAAGCTTTTATAGACAAAAGTCTACACAATTTTGTCGAACAAGAAAAACACCCAAAACTGTTTTTTGTGCTACACTCTTTCCTATTTTAGTTGTCAACTTGTCCTGTTTTTGTGCTTTCGTTCAAATGGCAGTTCTCATTGGACAGCATTAATAAACAAAGCTGGAACATCAAAATAAAAATGCTGTACAATATTTGTTTTTCGTAATAAGTTTTTCCAGCTCACAGCTGCCACAGTTGCTGTTCTATTGTGTTGTTGTTGTTTTAGCTAGTCCATTTTTGTTGTTGTCCTTTTTATGCAGATCGACGCTACGTGCAGCTTTGCAAGGGGTGATGTATGTTGGAAGTGTGTGCAGAGGGGGTAGTGGGTGATGCCACGGGGGGCAGTGGAGCATTTAACATAGAAATAACAATAACAATTTAACAAATTGTCGCCACCGTTCGTTCGTTCGTTCTCGCTTTCTCTTAACTGCTGCTATGGTTTCATCTCTGTCTCTGTGTGGCTTTTGGTAAGCTTTTGCTTACAAACACAAACACAAACACACACACACACTCTTACACAGGAACAGGACTAAACGTCTAGCCAGGCAACAAAAGAAATTTACTAGCAATATATGTATTTTACTTGGCTTCCTTCTCTATATAACGTATATACTTTTATATTTCATTTGTGAATTATTTGACTGGCCCATAGTGCATACAAGTGTGTGTGTGCGTATATGTGTGTGAGTGAAACAGCGGAAGTGCCAACACAGCAGCTGGGGTAAGGAGAGGAAAGGAAAGGAAAGGAAAGGAAAAGGCGTCGCCCACGCGATGACTGCCTCGTCGTTCGACCCTTGGCACAAAAGCTGGTTAGTCACTCAGCTCGATTGTGGGTGTCTAACGACACACCAAGAACACACAAACACACGCACACACACACACATACACATACATATACATACATGTGTATGTAGCTTAAAGGGAGCGCACACACAAAAAAGCGATGAACTCATAAAAAACTTATGAAACTAATTTTTGCTTTGCTTGACTTTGCTTTTGCTTTTACTTTTACTTTTTGTTGCTGTGTCATGTTGTTGCTCGCCAAAAGTCGCGACACACACACACACATACACACACATTAACACACATAGTGTGTTTTTATTACCTGACTTGAAATTTAATGTTTAGCAGAAGAGTCACCGTCACCGTCACCGATGTCCTGTGACTAGCCCACAGACAGTCGTGTGTGTTTGTGTGTGTGGGAGTGTGCCTTTGTGTGTGTGTGTTAGCTTTGCGTGTACATGGGCCAGCTCACAGCAATCGACCAAAACAGGCATTAAAGCCAATAATAATAAAAAATAATAAAACAAAACGAAAAAGTCGTATTCGTGCTTTGGCTAATTTTCATTTGGCATTTGTCGTTGGCCCATTGTTATTGTTGTTGTTGTTGTTGTTGGCAGCGAATGAAACCAAAAATGAAAAGAAAAAATCAATAGCATTGCATTTGGCCAGCGACCCATTTCATTGCCTCAATAGAGATGGGTTGGGAGTCCTTGTTGCTGTCGCTGTCGCTGTTGCCATTCTCCATTAGCCAGCGAAGCGTTTGCATTGTGTGTCTATGAGCTGAATACTAAGTGGTCTTTTTTTTCTTGCATGCCATGAAGCGTAAATATTGCCATACGCTGCGTATGAGCAATGCGTAATTTTATACACATTTATGCGCAATATTGTCGATTTATTTCGTCGCGCTCTCTTTTATTATGTCACGCACACTCGATTGTTCAAAAGCATACATTTTATAGTTTTTGTCCACTTCATTATTCAACTTGATCTGAGTAATGCACATATATTTGTAAATATTTATTTGCTTGGACGTTAATTGAGTACAATATTGTAGCAGCTGATGCTTGCTATGTGCTTAATCTTTTATAGGTTACTTTGGTTCATAATTAAAAGGGAAGGTTTTCTTGTGGGTCAATGCGAAGCAACTCAATTAAATTTGCATTGTTTTGCTTTGAAAACTTTTTAATTAGTAAATCCCAATTAAAATGCAAATGATAATATTATCTGCAAATAACGCTGCATACTTTTTGGCTGCCTCTAGCAATTACGAGCATTCTTCAATCTGCTGATTGGATTAAAATGCAAAATTGAATTAGCAGCAACTTTTCCCCTTCCATGAAACATCATTCTCAGAACTGGGAATCAAATTAACAAATAGGACAGAGAAAATGTCAAAGTTCTTGACCAGTTTGTGGAAATCATTGCGGTTAATTATATGTGCTTTTTAATAATTGGATTAAATTTGCCAAATTGAAATACACAAGTGTAAAGTGGAAAGATAAGACGATTTCAGATTTCATTGAATATGAAGTTTGGCCTTTTAAAGCTGCTTCAATTCTGGCAGCAAAAATCAGATAGATAACCAAAATGCTAAAAACTTTCAACACAAAGTGTCATAGGCCCGACCAAATGGTTTCGATGGAGGCTTTGAAGCATCTACAGAATAATCAGAGCACGAGCTTTCTAGTTCATGAACCTGGACTACGAGGTACCCTGTAGCCAATTTTTGCCAAAGCGCGACATTTTAAATTTGAATTCGTTGCTCTTGAAACTTCTGAAATTGATTTGTCAGAAAAATTCGTTGTTTACACAACTTCGAAGATATACTTATACCCCTCATATTAACAATATTTAATGGGTACAGGGTATGAGAACGCGAGCACAGGACACGGTGGCTGCTTTTAAGCACTTTTCTGCTGATGCTGTGATTTTTTACAGCTGTCATTTCGGTGAGGGTTGAAAAAAGGCAGGCAAAATGTTTAGGTGCTGTTGGGTGGTGCTGTTGGGTGGTGCGAACGTGGTTTACAGGCAGCTGTGCGTTCTTTGCATCTCAAAAAGACTTGGCGTATGACGCCACTGTCGACTGTCAGTCGTTAAGGCAAACGGGATGAGTGTGCCAAATGATGTTTGTCTACGGCAACATCAACAGCAGCAGCCGATGCCACTGACTGGGTTGTTGCTGCCGTTGCCGCTGCCGCTGCCGCTGCCACTGTTTGTGGGTGCCACAACTGAGGCTATGTATGTATATATATATTGAATTTTGTGGTAATTACAAGTAACTAACTCACTTCAGCTCATTGACGGCATGCTTCTGCGTGCTACAGAATGTGTGTGTAAAAAATGCTAGCATACTTTTTTGCGCACAATCTGCTGACGCGCTTTGTTGACTGTTGGCAACGCCTTGCTTTGTTAGCGTTTATCATAGTTGAGCTTGCAGCTGTGTTTGCCTACATTTTCGAATGCTAACAAGCACTCAGGATTAATGATAATGGCTTAAAATCGCAGAGAACCATTTCAAAAATGTTTGCAATTTGATGGGCAGTTATGTTTGTTTAACCTTAAGTTTATCATAGCTTACCAGTTATTGCAAAAGTTTGAGAGGAACTGGCCCAAAACCAATGATTCATTTTTGTGCCAAAGTTTCTACTTTTTGAGAACTTGTTTGAATTTAAATTAAAGAAATATACAGTAAATAAAAATTTATATAAGTTAGAAAAAGTTTTTTTATTAATTCAGGACTTAAAACAGTTTCAAACTTACAAACATAATGTGCTCTTAGACTTTAAGCCTCATGTCGCCACAAAGTGTTTGGAAAGCACGCTCTTTAATCACTAAATGCACAGACGGCTATCCCCTAAGAAGATTCAAACGGCATAAGCTGCAATAATTGAGGTTAAAATGTGAAAATAGTGAAGTCGCGGTCTCAGTTGCTTTTCTCTCAGCTGCATCCTAGATTACAAGCCATTTATGCGGGCCATAAGGGTTTGGGAAACAGTTTGGCTTGTTGGTCTGTCCATTGCTTAATGGTTGCTGCAACAGCAGCAGCAGTTGGCCTCGTCAAACCTGCAATTCAACTGCGTGGCAAGTAACTTTTTGGCTTCAAAAAAATTACAAAAATAACAACATGGATATGTTTTTTTTTCGAACTGGAAAAAATTCGAAAAAAAGAACTGTGTAAATGGCTTTGTTTTTGTTTTTGTTGTGTGTTTTAGCTTTTGTGCAGCCAATCGTAAAATTTGCCTCAGTTCCAGCCAAGCACCCCTTGGGAGCGTACAAAGCAAACGTTGTGGCTGGCAAGCGCCACGTAAAGTTGACTGTTGCCTCTGCCGTTGGGTTGGCTTGGGTTTGGGTCGTGAGGTGCAAACGATTTGGTAACCGCTTGTTATTTATTTGCCGCCTGGCAAAATCTCCAACACATTTGCTCAGCGAGAAAGAACCGAACATAAACGGCCAAATATTGCATGGACAATCAAAATATTAACTCCTGGGACTAGGAGTTTTCAACTGCTGGAACAAAAAACAAGTAAGAAGGCTCTAGTCGAGAAATCCCGACTAGAAGATACCCTGAACCCCATACTTTAAGTGCAAGTATGTGTGTGTACGCGTATAGTGCATACTTACTTAATTTCAATGCTCCATATCTCCGGTGATTCTCAACCAATTTCAATAAAATCTTCACAGATTGTCATTATTGCGTCTAATGTTTCAAACTGCAACATAAAGATTTCTGAATTCAAGATTTTATTGTTATCGATCACATGTGTATATCGGAAACGGGAAGAGTTATCGAAAATTTAAATTTCACAGATTGTCATTATTCCTTCTAATGTTTCAAACTGCATCATAAAGATTTCTGAATTCAAGATTTTTTTGTTATCGATCACATGTGTATATCGGAAACGGGAAGAGTTATCGAAAATTTAAATTTCACAGATTGTCATTATTGCGTCTAATGTTTCAAACTGCATCAAAAAGTTTTCGATATTCAAGATTTTGTTGTTATCGATCACATGTGTATATCGGAAACGGAAAGAGTTATCGAAAATTTAAATTTCACAGATTGTCATTATTGCGTCTAATGTTTCAAACTGCATGATAAAGATTTCTGAATTCAAGATTTTGTTGTTATCGATAACATGTGTATATCGGAAACCGGGAAAGTTATCGAAACTTTATCGACTCGGCTGTTGATGCTAATCTCGAATATATATACTTTATGGGGTCGGAGATGCTTCCTTCTTCCTGTTACATACTTTTGCACAAAAGCATTATACCTTTTTTTACAGGGTATAAACAGCGAACATATGAATAAAGTTTATAGTTTATTCACTCAACTGTGTTGTGGAAATTAATTTTGAAAATATATTTTATAATTACCCTTGCTCCATAGAAAGTTGGGCTTGGGAGTTGAGTAAAATATTTATTAAAATATTTCTATGTGAAAATAGGTTAAGTCTTAAAACGGAATTAGTAATAATATCAAGCGATATTTTGGAGTTCATTTCGTTTGCAAGCCGCGTAATTAATTATTGCCAATAATGTGAATCCAATCATAATGTTAATCGGCTGGGTTATCCACACATTTATAATCGCATTACGCATACGTCATGTTGTCGATTTGACAATTAAACAGGACACAAAATGGGTTTATTGCACTAACAAAATGCGAAACTGAAATCGATACTGAAATCAAGCCAGAGTCAAATAAATCATGGGCGGCCCTGCAACCTTTTCAAAATGAAATCTGGTATGAACCGCAAACACGGTCAGCCATTGGAAATGGAATCGGACATGGAGCTGACTCCAAGCCACTTCCGGACACTTCAACGCAGCAGCTCCTGTTCGAAAAAAGCACAGACAAAAAAAAAGGGAAACCAAAATATGCGCAAAATTGTCCCCGCCAAAAGGCGAATCGAAAGAGAAAAAAAGCAACGTGATGATTGAGTTGTAAGCGGAAATAAATGAACGGAAACTAAATGTCTGAGTGGCGAAGGTTTTTCCCCGACTTATTCTATAATAAGCAATGTATACATTTATTAGCACACAAATCTTTTTCGGCCAAATTTGAGAACGTATCGAGCCGCGTGGGATCGAGTTATTTATGAGTCCCATTGCACTGGCCGAGGCAATCACGTAGTTTTGATTAATGGCCGAGGAGCAAGCGCGTCTTCGTTGTGCATGAGTGGCCAAACCAAAAAACAAGAGCAACCAAAACTTTCTCACAACATTTGCCAACAAAATTTCAATAAGACGAAGACGAAAACAATGCCATGAAAAAGAGACACGAGTGATAAATTGTGTGTGTGTGTGTGTGTATCGAGCGATATCGGGCATTGTTGACATTAACTTGGCCAAGTTAATGTTTGAGTTGCACAGAAGTTGGCAATTGGATTGGCAACGCCCTCGCACGACACCAAAAAGTTGCCGCCCCAAAAACAATCATCGCGTGGACAAATATTTAAAAATTAAAGTCTGTTTTCCTTTTGGAATTGTACGGCATTGATTTGAACGCCTCGCTGCGAAATGTCAGCATAACACGACCTCTCAATGTTCAAGGCAGCGAGCCTGTGTGCGTGTGCCTGTGTGTGTGTGTGTGTGTGTGTTTGTAGGGCGTTTCTCAAGTTGCAAGGTTTGTGTTCAACAAGTATCTGGTGCAGCTGCGACGACGACGCCTTGACACACAAAAAGCTCAACCGGAGCAGCCCATGAGAAAAGCCTAACCGACTATGTATGCATGCTAGTTTGGAGCTTTATGCAAATTCCAACCAACATCAGCGTTCCCACGCACACACACACACACACACACAGATAATACCAGCAACAACAACAACAATAGCCAGAAAGCACACTTCGCAAAATGTATATGTGACCTCGGCGCACCGCCAACGGAGAGGACAACTTTAATTTGCATTTAAAGTACTGGCATATGGCTAACAGCGTGCTGTGGTGTTGCCCTTAGGGCGTGGCATGGCATTAACAACCACCAGCAATATAACAAAAACACACACATATATATATATATATTTAAAGACAATATTCGATACATGTGTTTGTATAATGATTGGCTTTAATTAAAAGAAAATTTTAGGGCTTTTTTACATCCGGGCAGTAAATAAACCTAGAGTTAATCAGAGAGAATGTTAAAAGGAGGGGTACTGTTGTTTCCTCTCTATCCATTACATTCTCTCTGGAGTTAATATTAGTTTTAGTTTAGCAGCTGTAGCATGTAACGTTGAGGAGGCAGCCATTAATAAAAAATGGCGTACCATAGTAATTCGACTAAAATGATTGCATATTTTGCGGCATAATTTTAAAGACTATTTTGGACAAGCGCACTACACAGCTCGCACTTTGACACTGGCTTTGCAGTCTGCTCACGTTGTCCGTTTAAATTTTAAAGTATTCTACTTTGTTAAACATTAATGGAGCTCCATCAAGTACTTAAGCTTTCCAATTGCTATTTTATAAACATGCAAATGGCTTCCCAGTTAAATTTGAAAGTTTACAAATTTAATTTCGCATCAAGCTGATTACAAATGACAATAACAAGGACTGCGCACAGTAGGCAAAAAGTTTCGCACCCAGAGCTAAAATGTACCTAAGTGTAGAACTGGGTCAAACAGGTGTTTAGCAGCAGACCATTCGCCAACTTCGGCGCTATGTATTTAATTTGAAAATGCGACACTGACACTGCGGCACAGAGTGTTTTTCGTCTAAATTAAATTACAAGCGCGCTGATGCCGGGTGTCGACTGGAAACGGGTTGTATAGCTGCCTTTTTTAGGCCGGAACTAGCACATTAAATTTTCATTTAACCAAAAGTCCCCAAAGTTGCTGCTGCGCCAAATACCACAACCGTTTTCTTCGAGCCCTTCTAGTCCAAAGCGAAAACGCCAAACAAACCTGTGTCCAATATGTCTGGCACACATGCCACAATGGTCTGGCAAGTGTTACAAGTTGTGGTCAGCCGTCAGAACGGAAGTCACCCCGAGAACTTAATGCAGTGTGCTACAATAAGTCTTTAACAAGAGACAAACAGGACACAGCAAGATTGCACACAGCACAAAAATTCAATATTGGTATTTATATTAAGCTTATATAAAAAGGTATTTGCCTCAACTCAAATCAATTTAATCTGCAAACTTGAATTTCGCTAAACTAGATTGGAAACTTTTGTATACATTTTACTAGCCGTTTTTGTTGAGTGTTTGCCACTTTTAGTTTGATGGCACTTGAACGAAGCACCTCAACACTTAATGCACCTGCGGCTCCAATCTCCAGCTCCGTCAGCTTGCCGCGCCCAGGCTTAGCTAACTATTTTATGGGTAATTTGTGTTTTGTGCACAAAGAAACTGTTTAAAGGATTTTACTCAACCTATTTCCAAATGCAATGCCTTAAAAGTCATGGCTTGGCATATATATCAATACTATATTTCCAGTTAATAACATAATTTGAAATCGCAATTCCTGAAAAAAGAATTCCCAAAAAATCAACTGAAGATGGTTCGGAACTTTCCGCAATCATAACTCCCTCATAATTCAATCGATTTTTCAAAAGCAATACCTTAAAAGTCAATACTGTATTTCCAGTTAATAACCTAATTTGAACTCGAAATTCATGAAAAAAGAATTCCCAAAAAAATCAACTGAAGATGGTTCAGAACTCCCTCAAAACTCAACCGATTTTTAAATGCAATGCTTTCCAGTTAATAACGTAATTTCCGAAATTCGTAAAAAAAATTCTTCCCCAGAAAGTCAACAGGAACAGAACTTTCCAAAGTCATAACTTCTTCAAAGCTCAACCGATTTTCAAATGCAATGCCTTAAAAGTCATGGCTTTGCATATATATCAATACTGTATTTCCAGTTAATAACATAATTTAATTTTTTTTTAATTAATCGAAATTCATGAAAAAAATTCAATAGTATATTTCCAGTTAATAACAGAATTTGAAATCGAAATTCATGAAAACAAAAATTCCCAACAAAATCAACTGAAGATGGTTCGAAACTTTCCGCAATCATAACTTCCTCACAATTCAAGCGATTTTCAAATGCAACACCTTAAAAGTCAATACTATATATCCAGTTAATAACATAATTTGAAATCGAAATTCGTGAAAAAAGAATTCCCAAAAAAATCAACTTGAAGATGGGTTAGAACTTTCCGAAGTCCTAACTGCCTCAAAAACTCAACCGATTTTCAAATGCAATGCTTTATAACTCAATACGTAGCATTTAGATTAATACTGCATTTCCAGTTAACAACGTAATTTTCACCCGAAATTCATGAAAAAATTCTTCCCCAGAAAATCAACAGGAACAGAACTTTCTGAAGTCATAACTTCTTCAAAGCTCAACCGATTTTCAAATGCAATGCCTTAAAAGCCATGGCTTGGGATCTTAAATAATACTGCATTTTCAGTTTGTGACACTCGAAATTCATGAAAACAATTTTCCCCAAAAAGTCAACTTGAAGATGGGTTAAATCTTTCCGCAATCATAACTTCCACATAACTCAACCGATTTTTAAAAACAATACCCGTAATTTTCACTCACTTCACTTCACTACTTTTGTCAATTTTGATTTGGAACAGGGTATAATAACTTCCGGAAAATAAAGCGAGCTGTCTATTTAATTCAATATACGCTGCTAATGCAGCAAATTGGCAATAATGTGGAGAGAGGAAAACTAAAATAAAATGCCAATAAAAGGAACAGCAGCTTGTGCGCCCATTCGCTTATACTACTTATGCATGGACAAACACACAAATACAAATACAATCACACATTGCGAACTACGATTATATATTACAATGAAAAAGGAAGCGGAAATGCGATTTTGGTTTTGTTTCTTGTTCAGTTTGCCGTTTGCTTTGTGCCATTTGGCGCATAGCAATTCGAAATCCCCTAAATACAATAAATTGTACATTTCATTTAATACCATTTCATTTGCAAAGCAAAACCAAATCCCAGCAAACAAAAGGACGCCATTGGCGGGGGTGCTACCAAAATGGCGGCCAACGAGAGGAAGCAACAGAGAGTCACTGAACAATAAAGAAAGACGCAACGAACGTCAAGAACAACATAATAAATATACATAACAATTGAGCAGAAATGTATGAACAACCAGTAAGAAGGCTCGAAAAATGCCGACTAAACGATACCCTGAACCCCAAACTTGACGCGTACCCATTTTCAGTTCAGGGTATAAAAAGGACGCTCCTGAAACTGCTATCGGTTACTGTGTCAGCTATTAGATTACTTGTCGCAATGCAGTGAATAAAGGAGTGCAATATGGACGGCAGCAGCTGCTTGAACTGTTCACTTATACAGACGGGTATATTAGTGTCGTGACAACCTTATGAACCCGCACATTCATTCATATTTCATATAGATTCTCTTTGTCTGCCTTTCGGAATACTATTTTATGTCTTGCAATTGAGTATGCTGTAAATTTGCCGCATATGTCTGGAGAGAGCAAGGATTTGCAGCCCTGGAAACTTTATTGAAGTTGGTGTTCTATCAATAACCCTTTCAGCTCTACTATTTCCTTATACCAACGTTTTTATACCCTGAACCCATTGAAAATGGATAAACAGGGTATAATGGTTTTGTGCAAAAGTATGTAACAGGCAGAAGGAAGCATCTCCGACCCCATAAAGTATATATATTCAAAATTTCGATAACTCTTTTCGTTTCCGATATACACATGTGATCGATAACAACAAAATCTTGAACTCACAAATCTTTATGATGCAGTTTGAAACATTAGACAAAATAATGATAACAGGTAGTTTCAAATTTTCGATAACTCTTTCCGTTTCCGATATACAAATGTGATCGATAACAACAAAATCTTGAATTCAGAAATCTTTGGGATGCAGTTTTAAACATTACACGAAATAATGACAATCTGTGAAATTTGTATCGAAATCGGTTGAGAAACACTGGAGATATGGAACATTGAAGTTAAGAAAGTATGCAATATACGCGTACACTCACACATACTTGCAAGCAATGACTGTACGCGTTAAGTATAGGGTTAAGGGTATCGTCTAGTCGGGATTTCTCGACTAGAGCCTTCCTACTTGTTTTTTTTGTATTTTCTGCAGCTGCCACAATAAAGTTTGTGAACTGTTTTCCTTTGCTTTTTATGCACTTTTAGCTGCCACCATCAATAGCATAATGTTAAACAGTCTCCGTCTTTGATTTGTTTCACAACTTTACACACTCGCTCAACTTTCGATTGAAAATAAAGTTATTGAAATTTTGTTTCCACAAACTTTTAGCATAACTCAATCATTTCCGCTCAACTCTACCTTGTGGTTAGATCACAAATCATGCAGAAAGATTTTCTAGTACACTTGCGTTACATTGTTATTAAAAATGTTGTGGAACAAATGGTTATATTGATGTTTGTCTTAAAAGCAGACTTTCTCTTCTTAGTTATCAAAATCAATCCCTGTCAAAAGAAATAAACTCTTAAGTCAGAACTAAATAACAAATATTAAAGCTTGACAAAGACGAGCTTATAATTGTTTTTAGTCTTGTAAGAAAATGTCTTCTATATCTCTCTTAAAAAATTATAATTATTATATTTTTATTTTTTTTTTTTCTACTTTACAGTGACACTTCGATATCAACGCGGGTGGACATGCTTACGCCTGCTATTGAAGTCTATAAGCCGCCGCTCTGACACAAAGATGACACTGTGGAGAGCAATTTAGGGAATCCATCGACGAGTAGCGATTTCTAGCAGAAGCTAATCATCACTGCGGAACTAACTACGGATAATCTATTTGTTCTTCCATCATAGTGTCAATCAAGAGTCTAGCTAACTGAAATTCTTACCCAAAAAAAAACAAACCTCTCTCCCCCCATTTGCGGCTATGGCGGCCACACCAGGAGCCAGGGCCAGGCCGCCGTTAACTACAGTGGCCGTAAAACCTAAAAAGTTTAAGCAAAACAATACACATCCACACAAACAAACAAACTAAAACTAAAAGCAACAAAAGAAGAACAAAAAACACTTAAATATTAATAATATTAATTGATCCAACTGAATAATTCCTAAGATTGATTACATTTAGTTACTTTTTAGCGTTAATGATTTTTAAACCTGGCTGAGTGGCAGCACCCAAATGCAAAAACAAAACAAAAAACCAAATGGATTCTAGTTTTAAGTTCTAGGGTATTCCATAAACATACATATACACACACACATAGTTATACGCAGCATCGCATATTTTCATATTAGGCAAGAGCATAAGAGTTGTGCTTGAATACTTTTGCCATATGTACTACGTGTATATTGAAACGAGATGAAATGTTTTGCAATGTGTATCGAAAATGTAAATTTAGTTATGTACAAGTATAAACCAAAAACAACAACAAACAACTAATAATAATACAACAATATTTGTGAGTATAAATAAATGCAATGGATAATTTTTGTACTGCTGAAAAGAATTAAATAAAAAAAACAAACAACATTTAACATTAGATGTACAATTTTTGCATAGTTTATAAATAAGTTTGTAATGCATTAGTAATAAAAAATAAATAAATAAAAATATAACAATGGCAAGCGTTCAACTAAAAGCAACAATTAATTGAAAAACCCACAACCAAAACTCTTTTTCATCTCAAAACTCTTGCAGAAAATGATTTTAAAATACATGCATCGATAACTATTTCGAAATACCTTTCAACTCTCACATCGAAAGTTTGTACAATACGAGGCTAAAGTTATTTGTTGTCTGAGCCAATGAGAAATGTTACTGAGAGCCCTTCACAAAGTGCCCCCAAGTGAATATATATTTGGTAAAATCATTTACAACGTTTTGTTATAGTAGCAATAAATAGAAATTGTTTATGTTCAACACCAAAAAATTTGTTCAATCACCTTTTGTATATATAAATTCATAGTTAAATCTTTTTTCAGACATAGTTCGTTATTGTTTTTTGACTGTGATCAATTTAACAATATAAACAATAAATATATATTGTTACATTTATTAAAATAGAAACACAAATCAAACAATCATAAGCAATTTAATTCACAGTCTTGCTTCAATCTTAAATATATATAAAGTCTAATTTAATTTAATAATTAATGTGTTTAAGCAATAAAATCCAAACAATTTTAACTATTTTAGAAATCGCTTCTTTCATTTTTCCAATGGTACCCAATATCAAATATTATGTACTGTTTTCATTTTATTGTTGTGCTTGACAATATTATTTCTAAAAAACAATACTCCATTATTATTGGTTTGGTTTTGAAGCATTTCATACTATCTAAACGCTGACGTTGCTTTTTGGTTTGTTAATGGGTTATTGGGATATTGAATGTTAACATTTAGTGTAAGAAATGGTTGGAATTTGGCAATTGCATAGTTTTTATATACATGTAGTTAAATGTGAAAAATTTAAAACGCAACTTGATAAACTCAAAATCGTATGATATGATTATGATTTCAACAAAATGTTCATAGTTAATAGATAAAGCTGATCAAGATGATTGTAAATATGTTGAGCTAAAAAGCTACATAGCTGGGAATCGCATATATAATTTTGATAGTTAAGCGAATTGAAATCATTTTTTTAAATCACGAGTATCAAATTAAGCTTAGGAAAAGAAGCAGCAGTTAAATATGAAATCAAAAAAAAATATAACAAAATACACACTTTACACACACGCTTCATGTTGAACATGCTCGTTATTTATTTACATACATACCTACATACATATGTACAATCATACTAGTATGAATAATGAACACACAACAAATTTTTTACACTGCACACAACACAAACTTTTTTACAATTGGCTTGGAAGAGAATATGGTTTGAACATTTGATAACAATATCGTTTATAGGCAATTTAAATAAAAAGAAAACCATTTAAAAATAATACAAATGGTAAGCATTGAAATGAAAACGCAATGAACAATAACAGTTATTTATATATATAATAAAGAAAACAAATAATCGAAATATATACATATAATAATAAAATTATTAATAATACAAATAGAACTAGGCGCATATTGAAAAATAAACGAAAAATATTATTGAAAAAAACATGAACTTAAACACATTTTTTCTTATGACCAATTTCGAATTATTTCAGAATCGGTAAGTTATACAAGTTATACAACTAACAATAACAAAATACAAGCGAATAAAGTTCCTCAATAATAATCAAAATGTAACGATGCAGCTTTTAGCTGGTGTCTGTCTTCTGGGCCAGAGAAAATCGAAAAAAAAAACAAGTAAGAAAGCTCTAGTCGAGAAATACCGACTAGACGATACCCTGAACCCTATACTTTACGCGTACAGTCACTGCTTGCAAGTATGTGGTAGTGTACGCGTATAGAGCATACTTTCTGAACTTCAATGTTCCATATCTCCGCTGTTTCTCAACCGATTTTGATAAAATTTTGAAAGATTATCATTATTTCGTCAAATATTTCAAACTGCATCATAAAGATTTCTAATTTCAAGATTTAGTTGTTATCGATCACATGTGTATATCGGAAACGGAAAGAGTTATCGAAATTTTGAATCAAACGTATACTGCCTAGGGATTAGGCGAGCTTATGTTCCAAATCTGGAGTCTCTAGCTCTTATATCCTCGGAGATGCTTCCTGCTGCCTCTTACATACTTTTGCACAAAACCATTATACCCTCTTTAAACATTTTCAATGGATTCAGGGTATAAAAAATCAAGCTTCAGCAGCGGAGAAACAACAACAGCATTAGCAGCAACTACCATGAACTGAATTACCGAAATCCCATGTATTTTCCATGTAACAAAATGGCACTTAAGTAACTCCAGTATCGAAAGCAGCAACAACAGCTACAAGTCGCACTCACTAAAACAACAGCTACAACAAACACTATAAAGCAACAAAATGTATATCGTCGTCGTCGTTGTCGTTTTCAGCAATTCCGGCCCGTTGATTCTATTGGATATTGTGGGGTGGTAACACCCACAAGACTTGCCACAAAGCAGCGACGCAGTCGCGAGTTTGCTCCCTCCGACAACATGAATGAAATGAAGTGAAATGAAATCAAAGGCATCCATCGGCGTTGTCGGCATCAGAAAGCAACGCACGGCAAAAAAGAGACAGTTGTTGGGATCCTTGCCAGTTCCGGGCCTCAATGCAGGCAGGCACCACCAGCAATGATGAGCGTAGCAATACATACCAGGACCACTCCGCCCAAGTAACTGGTTTATATGGAATGCGTTCATGTGTGCACACCTCTACATTTTCAGATCCGAGGTTTTTGAGCGCAACGCTCAAAAGTTGTTTGCTTGGGGTTTGTATTCAAATTTTAAATTGGGTTTGCTTGGCTTTGTGGCAGCACTTTGTGTATAAAATACTCAAAACAATATGGTGCGGTTAGGGTTAGAGCGGTTCAGCATAGAAAGTGCAAAGTGCTATAAAACAAGATATATCGTATCTCATATATTTTGTATGTAAATATCTATATATCTATATATATATATTTATGAGTATTTAAATCTAACTTTGCCATTTACTATTCAAAATTCGAATAATAGTGCGAGTACTCACACTTAGTCTAAGTTTCTTCGAATTTCCGAAAAGAACATTGAAACAAAATCAATCATGATATATCGTATCTTATCTTTTGGATGTAAATATCTATTATTAGGAAAGAACAATTGGTTGCTTACAGGGTGTTACCCAGTCGAGATTTTCTCTCATCATATCATATAATATTTATCATCATATTTCTTATTAAAATATTGAATGTTTGAGTTTATGAGTATTTAAATCTAACTTTTCCATTCAAAATTCGAATACTCACACTCAGTGTAAGTTTCTTGGAATTTCCGAGAACAACATTGAAACAAAATCAATCATATATATCGTATCTTATCTTTTGGATGTAAAAATCTATTATTAGTAAAGAAGAATTAGTTGCTTACAGGGTGTTACCCAGTCGAGAATTTCTCTCATTATATCATATAATATTAATCATCATATTTATTATTATTATTATTCCTATAAAGTTTCAGTTTATGAGTATTTAAATCTAACTTTGCCATTCGATATTCGAATAGTGTTTCTTGGAATTTCCGAACACAACATTGAAACAAAATCAATCCCCTTTTCACAGGTTCTGAATGAGCTGTGGGGGGCAAATCATGCTCAACATGACTGCTGTGCTGTGCTACTACCTGCTGCTTGTACAAATCGAAAACTGGCCTCAGGCGTAGTGTGCTACACACATCTCAACAGGTATCCAAAATGCCGCCCACTTGCAAAACGCTCGCCAGCCCATGCAAATGGCAAATTGCTTGTTAGGGTTGCGGGCAGTGAGTCTGTGGTGTGGAGTTAGGTACAGGACTAGGAGGTATGCTGATTCGCCACTAAAGGGCGCAATTGGGAGAACAACAAGGTTAACAACTTGCCTTTTGGACACTTTGTTTTCGGCTTTCGCTTCAAATTTCTGAGGATTATTGTGGTTTTGTGTCGGAATTCCTGGAGCTCAATAATGTCAATGTGTCACTTTTTGTCCTCGTGGTGTTAATTGTGCATGTAAATCATAAATCAACAGTTGATAAATTTCTTTATAAATAAGCCGACACAGAAGTGACGAGTGAGCGAGCTATTATCGATTAGTTGGCTAGCCTTCAATAACGAAACCCTAGCAACAAAACCCAAAACCATTCATCGGCTGTCAAAACTTAAGTTGGAGAGGGGGAAGTGTGAAGCGCAGAAACTATACGAGCTTGTTTCGCTCTTTAAACTTATGAACTTGACTGTTTTGGTTAGCTAACCGAAAAAAACCCCTACATCCCTGTTCGTCCTTGCCACCTGAGCAGACACGAAATGGGGTGCTAAAGGTTTGCATGACTACAGGAAATTACCATAATTTCAATTTAAGAAATTAAACGAATTTCGTTGAAACGAAAAGAGCCACGCAATTTGTGCCGAAGTTGCGTGGCATGCCCCAACAGCAAGTAGCCAAAGAACCAAGCACAGCAAGTAGCCAAGGCTTTAATAATAATATTAATTCGCCAAACCAAAAGCCAACATTTCAAGCAAAGCTTTCTATCTTTTCTAAATTGCACTTATATACTATGTATAGTTTTTTTCAATTGGCGCGGGTAGATTTTGGCGTCACGTGGCGGCCATTTTGTTTGGGTGACATCTATCAAATTATTTGTTTATTATTCAGTTTCTTATGCCAAATCATCATGACAAGTTACACGATTGAATAGTACGCTTAAATAATAAAACTTTATTATCAAAATGAGTGTTCGTTAATACAAACGTGCATTGCGCCCATTTTACGGTAGACACAGTCAACTCTCCTTCAACTCTTCAACGTTTGGTGGCTAAATTTGAGACCACCGGTTCAGTAAACAATCAGCCAAAACCCATACGTTCAAGGAACGGAAGATTTTGGGATGTTGGGCCATCGCTCAAATTCAGCCTGATCTATGTGGAAGAGTCATTGAAAATTGGACTACTCGGAAGAAGCCGAGGCGGCCATTTGCATGATGTCATATTCTATACTTAATGGGCCTTTCAAATAAAAAAAAGAATTTTGTTAATACCTCACACACAGCTTGTTTTATTCCATTTCAACATCTACCCGCCCTTATTGAAAAACCCCTATATAATAAGAAAAAAATTTCAAGACATTAATTTTTTTGTATTTTACTATCAGTATTCCTATGTACATTACTTCCAGCTTACAATCACTGTTAAGTTGGTTCCTTTCAAACTTAATTTCCTTAATACAGAGTCACACAAAGTCGATGAATAACATTTGAACTGTGTGCCTCATTAATATGCGTTACTCCAATAAGCAAAATACAACTCTAATAATTGAAAGATTATCCAATACTGCTACTCACTTTGCAAAGCATGCGGTTCAGCAGAATCAAAAGTGTTGCAAAATAACCATACCACAACATCTTTAACCTCATTTCACTTGGTTCTTTTTATGAACATATTATTTGTGGAGTGAGTGGAAGTTATTGTTTTTTTTTTCACGATATATATCGCACACAACAAGAGTTAGGAAATATTAGCTGAATGCAGATATCACACAAGGAGCAAACATAACCACACCAATTGTACCAAAAGTCACGATAAGCGGCTTGGCAATGAGCGATCCAATGTGGTCTGTGCCCAAATGTGAGATGTGTCCCAATAAAGTCACCAACTTCGTGGCTGGCATCTGCGCGCAGTGCAACGTTATTTGGACAAGGAAACACAACACATCCCTAATGTGCACAACAAAAGATAATGTTGAGGCGGTCCTGGTGCGAATGACTCGAAGCGATAACAGTCTCGCCAACATGGATGCCACATTTCAAGCTGCCATCCAGGAGGAGAAACGCCTGCGCGTCCACAGAGTGCAAATGTTTTTGAAACGCCGCAAAATCTTTCAGGATAACATACTGCCAGCCATCGTGGACCTGTACAAATAGGTGCTAAGAACAAAAGAAACCCATGAGACTGTTACCTGATTACCATGTGATTGTGATAAACATTGTTAACAAAGTATTAATTAATAATTTAAAACAATAAAAAAGTAAACCAAAGAATACCTCACAGGTATAAACACAAAGCAAAAATCTATCTTGAAAGTTTTTGGTGCAGCTGATTCGGTTGATGATTGCGACGCTTGCGTCGTGCGCGTTGCAGTTGTGTGTTGCATTTGGCGTTACTGTTACTGTTTTTGTTGCAGTTGCGATTTGCCATTTTGGCCGCCTTCTGCTTGGCCTGAACGGCAGCACAGGCCGCCTGATAGGCCGCCACTTTAACCTGTTGATACTCTTCGCGAGCGCAGTTGATCTGCGTCTGGATGCGATCGCTGCGCTCCCTGGCCGCCACCAGCATTTGCTTCTTCTCGCTCAGGTCGTTCTGCGCCAGATCCATCAGCGCATCCACATCGGCCAAACTGCTGACCACCAGCTGCACAATATCGCTCAAACGGCCATAATGCGCCTCAACCGCTTTTCCAGTGCATTCAGCTTTTTTCACATTTGCTTCGCTCACTTCCAGCGAAGCAGCCAGCTGGCTAACCGCATCCTCGCCATCGCTCAACTCCCGCTGGATGCGGTCCAGCAGGGCCTGCTTGCCCGCGAGCACTGCTTGTGCGGCACGCGAAGCTTGCTGCGCCTTGCAGGCTAGCTGTATGCGCACCTCCTTGGCGGCACACTCGGCGGCACCCGATTGTGCCTCGTTCGCTGCGGTTGCCACCTGAGCAGCTTTCACTGCAATGTTGGCCGCCACTTGAGAGCAGTTCTTGGCAGCCGGCTGACGTCCTTCGGGTGGGGCATCGCATTCTTCGTCGATTTGACCACATGATGGCAGTAGCTGCCCCACCCCAAAGTCATCGTCGGAACGCAGTCGCAACTCATTGTTGCCACAAACGGCGCTAAGCAGCAATAAGAATGCAAAATTATTACATTTCAATTTCATTTTTTACGACAAATTCAAAAATGTTTTGATTTGTATAATGTTGACTGGAATCATTGATGGAGTTAGTAGTTCAATTTAGTACTTGGTTAAAGATGAAACCATTTATATTTGGCTAAAACATTTTATTATGATTATGTGATCCAATTTTTATACCCTGAACCCATTGAAAATGGGTAGGAAGGGTATAATGGTTTTGTGCAAAGGTATGTAACAGGCAGAAGAAAGCATCTCCGAGCCTATAAAGTACATATATTCTTGATCAGCATCAACAGCCGAGTCGATATAGCCATGTCCGCCTGTCCGTCCGTCCGTCTTTCTGTCCGTCCGTATGTCGATCTCAGAGACTATAAGAGCTAGAGACTCCAGATTTGGAACATAAGCTCGCCAAATCCCTAGGCAGTACAAGTTTGTTTTAAAATTTCGATAGCTCTTTCCGTTTCCGATATACACATGTGATCGATAACAACAAAATCTTGAATTCAGAAATCTTTATGATGCAGTTTGAAACATTAGACAAAATAATGATAGCAGGCAGTTTCAAATTTTCGATAACTCTTTCCGTTTCCGATATACACATGTGATCGATATCAACAAAATCTTGAATTTGGAAAACTTTTTGATGCAGTTTGAAACATTAGACGAAATAATGATAATCTGTGAAATTTAAATTTTCGATAACTCTTCCCGTTTCCGGTATACACATGTGATCGATAACAACAAAATCTTGAATTCAGAAATCTTTATCATGCAGTTTGAAACATTAGACGAAATAATGACAATCTATGAAAATTTTATTGAAATCGATTGAGAAACATCGGAGATAGGGAATATTGAAGTTAAGAAAAGTATGCACATACATACTTGCAAGCAGTGACTGTACGCGTAAAGTATAGGGTTCAGAGTATAGTCTAGTTGGGATTTCTCGACTATAGCCTCCTTACTTGTTAAGACTGAGACTTCCAAATACAATTACTGTCGCCAGATAAGTTCAGCTATATAATTTGTATTTATAGAAGTTCTTGTAAACATACTCTATAATCCATAAATCAATCATTTGGTGATTAACATTCTCAGGGCCATTATCATTAGCCACTAATAACAAAACCCTTCTGAATTTCCGATACACATATATAAACATACATATGTACATTCAGTTGGGGCCATAAAGTATACGTTCAAAAGTATACGAGGATGATGACCAGTCGAAAAGCAATTGAAGGAAAGTGATTGCTTTTACAGCAAAAACAGCCTGTTTGAGGTCCTTTGGGGCTCGTGCAGCACATTTCGGGTAATGAAAATGTTTATTCTAATTTGCGTCAATGCTTGTGTTTATCACAAATAAATATTAATCTGCATAAATAAGTGCCAGTGCATAGCGTACATACATACATTTACATGTGTATTGAACTCTGTTTTTGTTCGACAATTTGTTTAATGACAAAACTAATAAATCAAATGCTTTGTCTGTCCACATTATATTCAATTTTGGTCAGTGCTATGAGTGCAGGAGCCAATAGCTGACGTCATTGGCCTAATATTAAATTGTAACGGCAGCTATCAACTGGAGATGGGTCGATAATTCTATCGATAACGAGTTGATCAAACTTTCCTCATTAATTGAATAAGAACTATATATATATATATATAATATTCAAAAGTATTAGTCAGTTCTGCATAATCCTACTCCTGCGTCATTGGCTTAATATTAAATTGTAACGGCAGCTATCAACTGGAGATGGGTCGATAATTCTATCGATAACGAGTTGATCAAACTTTCCTCATTAATTGAATAAGAACTATATATATACATATGTAGGATTGGCAGCTCTAGCAGCTGATGCCGATAACTATCTATAAGATCTAATATTAAGTTACAATAATCGATAGTATATCGGAGTATAAACTCATCACTAAAATATGTAAGAGGGAGGTAACTGAACCGGCGAAGTGTTAAGACGTACAATTTAAGAACTTGGCAATTATGTCCGATGAATAAATGTTTTTCACTTATTATTTTATAATTTAATCAACGAAGTCAAGAAATTGTTTTTTATTTTTGTGGCTTCAAAAGTTCACTCCTACATATATATATAATATTCAAAATTATTCGTCAGCTCTGCATACTCCTGATAGCAATTAAAGCGACTAGACTATACCCTGAACCCTATACATAACGCTCTGCTGCAAGTATGTGTGTGTGTGTCTATGTATACGCGTATAGTGCATACTTTCTTAACTTCAATGCGCCATATCTCCAGTGTTTCTCAACCGATTTCAATAAAATTTTCACAGATTAGCATTATGCCGTCTAAAGTTTCAAACTGCATGATAAAGATTTCTAAATTCCAGATTTTGTTGTTATCGATCACATGTGTATATCGGAAACGGAAAGAGTTATCGAAATTTTGAAACTGTCTGTTACCATTAGTTTGTCTAATGTTTCAAACTGCATCATAAAGATTTCTAAATTCCAGATTTTGTTGTTATCGATCACATGTGTATATCGGAAACGGAAAGAGTTATCGAAATTTTGAAACAAGCTTTTTACCCATTTTTAATGCGTTCAGGGTACAATAAGCAAGAGCAGCTGGAACACAGAGTTTATCTTCCAATTGCCATCCACTGATGGTCAACAAGTTATCTGTATGTAACGAGATTGCGTTTGGGGCGCCTCAGACAAGGAGTAGGGCAGCAAAAAGAGCTTTCTCTAACGCACATAAATTGATGCATGTGGCAAGTGAAAAGAATGCAAAAATGTCAGTTAAATTGCGAGCACACAGATGCTAACTGGCTGTGTGGGTATCGTAATTAAAGCCAACTTGGGTTAACGAAGAGAAATGTTGCAAGAACAACAAGCAACAGCTACTACTGCCATTGCGAATGCGGTGTGTGGCAGTTGCAGACATTTTCTGTTTGTGCTGACTTGACTTTTATTTGAACTTGCATAGATATGTGTACACAAAGTCAAAGTCGGGCCAACAGAAGTGTTTGTGGTTGCAGGGCCTGAATGGGGGATAAATAGAACAAGTAAGAAGGCTATGGTCGAGAAATCCCGACTAGACTGTACCCTGAACCATATATGTAGTATGTGTATGTGTGTGTGTGTGTGTGTGTACGCGTATACTTAACTTCAATATTCCCTATCTCCGATGTTTCCCAACCGATTTTAATAAAATTTTCACAGATTATCATTATTTTGTCTAATGTTTCAAACTGCATCAAAAAGTTTTCCAAATTCAAGATTTTGTTGTTATCGATCACATGTGTATATCGGAAACGGGAAGAGTTATCGAAAATTTAAAACAAACTTGTACTACCTAGGGATTAGGCGAGCTTATGTTCCAAATCTGGAGTCTCTAGCTCTTATAGTCTTTGGGATCGACATACGGACTTGGCTATATCGACTCGGCTGTTGATGCTGATCAAGAATATATATACTTTATGGGGTCGGAGATGCTTCCTTCTCCCTGTTACATACTTTTGCACAAAACCATTAAACCCTTTTTACCCACTTTCAATGGGTTAAGGGTATAAAAAGAGCAGAACTCGCCGGCTGCAGTTGGCTGGCATTTGGGCCACGTTTTTGGTTACCTTTGGTAAAAGTTTCTTATGCGCCTGTTATTGTCAGGGCAAAGTGCCAAATTGGCCTAATGGCGTTAATGCGAATACGAGTCGTGACTAAACCAGCACCAGTACCATACGGGCCATCACTACAAGCCAAGTTACTAAGCCATTTCGCAGAAATTCATTACTGTTATAACACAGAAGAGCATTATAAGGCAAGATGCACTTAGAAACTTGACCAACTTGGCAAATGTAAACAACTTAACTGCGGTACAGTTACGAGAGAACCTTCACACACACACAAACACATATGCACAACAGTGTTGCCAAACTTCAAAGCATGCAAATATCGAGACTTATCGAAGCTTTAAAATAGGCATCGATAGTTTCTGCATATCGCATTTTTGACTGGCCAAATATATATATATATATGTAAAAAATAATAATAATAAAAAAATGAAAAATAAATATGTAAGTTTTTTTTAAGAATAGTTTCTGCATATCGCATTTTTGGCCGGCCATATATATATATATATATGTAAAAAATAATAATAATAAAAAAATGAAAAATATATATGTAAGTTTTTTTTATGAATAACGAATTAATCATAATCATATGAAACAAATATATTAGTATAAAAAAATATATAATATATATAATACAAGTCGAAAAAATACTCTTATGTCAATATCTACCATCGCTAGTGTCGATGATGGTTCAATGGTTTCGCATCACTAACCACGTTTTCCGTCGAGCTTATCAAAGTATGGCTCCGTTTTCTATCTGTTCGAAGTGCAAGGAAAAAACCCGTAAGGTCGTTAAGGATAAAGAAACATTAAAGAAGATCTACATATGTCCAGTAAGCCTATCCCATATGTCAATATTTGTAACTAAAATCGAATTTGCTTCCCTGTTATTAGAAGTGTTTCCAGGCGCAGAAAGTAAATGATGCGATTACACAAACAAATCAAACAACAGACTTGGATATTGAACAACCTTGGCCAAAGGAGCAGCCGGAAGTAGTTGCCGCATGCGTGCCTGCCACAAAACTGACCCCACCCGCTATGGAAGTTGTAGTTATTGCCAACCGCAAATATATTGCAATCAGTGCAACAGGCGTCGACTAATAAGAGTGCCAAGCTGCTGCTGGTGGTGTGTCTGGGCTAAGGTGTGTGCACTCGCTAATAACACCAGCTGATGTGCTGATCGCCAAAGAACCAATAAATCGATTAATTGATGGGACGTAAAGAAAATAGCAAGATAAATATTATTTCAATAATTTTAGACCTATTTATATTTAAATTTTTACATATTTATGTTCTTCAAAGTTTGCTGCTTTAAATTTAAATACTTACAAATGTTTTTTCGTGTTAACAAATTGTACATAATTTAAGCAAGTTAAAAGAAAATACGTAACCTTTTCGACCTCAATGTAATTATCAATTTGCATTTACTAATTACAACACAATGCGTGACACAAGGAAAACAAATGAAACTGCGTAACAAAAATAGAAACAACAAAAAGCCAAAAGCTGTAATCAAAAATGTTGTGTAAATTTGGTAGCATGCATCAAAATGCTTATTATACCCTGAATCCATTGAAAATGGGTAGGAAGGGTATAATGGTTTTGTGCAAAAGTATGTAACAGGCAGGAGGAAGCATCTCCCCATAAAGTATATATATTCTTGATCAGCATCAACAGCCTAGTCGATATAGCCATCTCCGTCGATCTCAGAGACTATAAGAACTAGAGACTCCAGATTTGGTACATAAGCTCACCTAATCCCTGGGCAGTACAAGTTTGTTTTAAATTTTCGATAACTCCTCCCGTTTCCGATATACATATGTGATCGATATCAACAAAATCTTGAATTCAGAAATCTTTATGATGCAGTTTGAAAGATTAGACTAAATAATGACAATCTGTGAAATTAAATTGTCGATAACTCTTTCCGTTTCCGATATATACATGTGATCGATAACAATAAAATCTTGAATTCAGAAATCTTTATGATGCAGTTTGAAACATTAGAGGAAATAATGATAAACTGTGAAAATTTGATTAAAATCGGTTGGGAAACATCGGAGATAGGGAATATTGAAGTTAAGTATACGCGTACACACACACATACACATACTACATATATGGTTCAGGGTATCTTATAGTCGGAATTTCTCGACTTGTTTTTATTATGAATTTTGTTGGTATTGCATTTTGCAACATCTGTTGGTGTTTTTGTTGTTGTTGTTTTTGTTGTTGCTGCTGCTGGTGGCAAGCGATGTGCGTGCTACTGCGGTATTTATTTGCGTCACACTTCCGCTTCCGTTTTGGCTGCAACTGCACCTACCGCCACGTCAACCCCGCCCCCCAACTAACTCAATTTCCGTCCCGATTTAGTTGGGTGCGTGATTTTCGAACATTTTCGGTTCGTAAAAGTTTTAATGGAATTTACATAATCAGATTTCAAAGCTGTGGAAGCCCTGAGAGTCCCATAGACTTAACAGAACATTCAAAACTTTCAATTCGAATTTGACTTTTATCTAAGTACACATATTTGATATTTGACTGATTTTTTATTTTTTTTTGGTGTACTGAATAAACTTGAATGACAATTGGTCTGTGGATTGCTGAAAGAAAAGTTTATCTTTTTAGTTTTCAAAACTTCTCAGCAGCTAACGAAATGTTTCCAAGTCCTTCAAAGTTGAAATGTCAGTGCCAAATGTGGCATATACACACAAACATGCATACATACGCGTATTTGCAAACTCTGTGTATTGTCGAAATCAAAATCAATGTTAAGACCTTGTAACCTTCATTGAGCATTACAGTCAACGGGGTTTTTTGTTTTTGGGGTATTTTGAGATATGACGATATTCGATTTTAAACGACCTGCAAAGTTGAATGCCTGAAAGTATGCAATGAAACACTGTTAAAGTGCAACTGCCAGCAAGCAACAAAATAAAGTCAGGCCAATCAACGAACATGCAAGCAAGGTCCCTACCCCTCTACCTCCCCACCTGTCTGCCTAGCGACAATTAAGGTCGTGCTGCCTTCCTACCCTCTTCATAACTGTATGTATGTATAAATGGCCGGTTTTGCCTTAACTCTTAGTCGATGTCGTTGTCATTGTCATTGTTTTGGCCATGTTTTGACTGCTTCATTAAATTTGAGACACGCGAGCGCGACGTTGACGGATATTTAAGGAACATATCGTACTGACCAACGCACAGCAGGCATTCCCAACAACAGATTCCCCACTAAATTCACGTATCTGCCTTATAAGCCATTTGGCATAATTGAATTGCTTCACGCGATACAGTCTGTTCTCCTGCTGGTCACTAGTGCTGTGTCCTGCCTGTATATGTATGTACTTACCAGTTCCAGTGCCCAGTGCCTAGTCCCAATGGCAGCTGTTCAAACATCAAACACTGTCCATTAGGCGCCTGCAGATTGCATGCTCATTAAAGGCAACACCAGCATTGTTTTTGTTCATGATACCATTATCCCGGATAGAGGAGAGTATAATCTATTTGTAGTAGTTCAAGCGAAGAGTACATTAAATTCATATTCAGCGAACTTCATTTGACTTTTGGAAAACAAAACAAACAAGTAAGAAGGCTCTAGTCGAGAAATCCCGACTAGACTATACCCTTAACGCTATACTTAACCATATCTCCGGTGTTTCTCAACCGATTTCAATCAAATTTTCACGGATTATCATTACTTCGTCTAATATTTCAAACTGCATCATAATTATTTCTAAATTCAAGATTTTGTTGTTATCGATCACATGTGTATATCGGAAACGGAAAGAGTTATCGAAATTTTGAAACTGCTTGTTATCAATATTTTGTCTAATGTTTCAAACTGCATCATAAAGATTTCTGAATTCAAGATTTTGTTGTTATCGATCACATGTGTATATCGGAAACGGAAAGAGTTATCGAAATTTTGAAACTGCCTGTTATCATTATTTTGTCTAATATTTCAAACTGCATCATAAATGTTTCTAAATTCAAGATTTTATCGTTATCGATCACATGTGTATATCGGAAACGGAATTTTAAAACTAACTTGTACTGCCTAGGGATTAGGCGAGCTTATGTTCCAAATCTGGAGTCTCTAGCTCGTATAGTCTCTGAGATCGACGGACGGACAGTCGGACATGGCTATATCGACTCGGCTGTTGATGCTGATCAAGAATATATATACTTTATGGGGTCGGAGATGCTTCCTTCTGCCTGTTACATACACAAAACCATTTTACCCTTTTTACACATTTTCAATGGGTTCAGGGTATAAAAACCTCTGAAAACCTCTAGCACCTCTTCTAAAATGATATTTTAAGATCTTTGGGCTTCGGCATAGAGTATTTAAATATCGCTGTGAGCTAGAACTGTGTGAATTGCTAGTGTCTACGCTTTATTATTTCACCCAGTGGCTGCGCCTTTTGCCGCTGTACCATGCAATGATAATGATGTACGCATCCTTTTGGCACCCCTGTGCAGGAGCAGAAAATAGCCGGAAGAGTACCCGACACCACCCACTGGCACTGGCCATATGTTCTTCCATTCACCCCCTCCCACCTACGTACATCCATTACTGGCATCCATTCGCTGCCTGTTGGGTGACCTCAATAATAATTTCGTCTAATTGTTTCGTAATTATGCCGCGCAAATGCTTTTCTCGATTTTCTCTCGCTTGTTCACATCTCCTTTCCTCTGCTCCTTTGAGAGTTCTAGTAGCTCTCTCTCTCTCTCTCACACAGACAAGGAGTGCGTGCCAGGGCCAACTGGTCGGCCATTTTGCTATATTATTATTATTTTGTCTCTTTTGTTTTTCGTCATTTGCTTCATTTTCTGTCATTAGAAGCATTTAACTTCTTGCTGTTTGCCGATTTGCTTCCATTATTCATGCGCCTGCCATTCGCAATTTGGGCCAGCCAGCAAATTGGCCACAAAAAACTCAACAAAAAAAATCCTTTGGCTCTTTACGGGCATTTATGAAGTTTGCTAGGCTCTGCCAGAAGGCATCCGGAAATTGTTATATGCTTCTACTTCTTTTATTTTCGCTTCTAAGCGAGACTTCAGCAAATGGAATAACCACACTAACCATACTTTGACTGCGGAAAGTTCCTTTAAAAACGAGTAGGAAAGGCTCTAGTCGGGAATTCATGACTAGACCATACCCTGAACCCTATACTTAACGCGTACAATCACTGCTTGCAAGTATGTGTGTGTGTAAAGTAATGTGCCTACTCTCTTAACTTTAATACTCCATATCTCCAGTGTTTCTCAACCGATTTCAATAACATTTTCACAGATTATCATTATTTAGTTTAATGTTTCAAACTGCATCAAAAAATTTTCCAAATTCAAGATTTTTTTGTTATCGATAACATGTGTATATCGGGAAACGGAAAGAGTTATCGAAATTTTGAAACTGCCTGTTATCATTATTTTGTCTAATGTTTCAAACTGCATCATAAAGATTTCTGATTTCAAGATTTTGTTGTTATCGATAACATGTGTATATCGAAAACCGGGAAAGTTATCGAAATTTTGAAACAAACTTGTACTGCCTAGGAATTAGGTGAGCTTATGTTCCAAATCTGGAGTCTCTACCTCTTATAGTCTCTGAGATCGACGCTATATCGTCTAGGCTGTTGATGCTGATCAAGAATATATATACTTTATGGGGTCGGAGATGCTTCCTTCTGCCTGTTACATACTTTTGCAAAAAACCATTATACCCTTTTCAGCCATTTTCAATGGGTTCAGGGTATAACAATGGAGTACTTCATATTTAAATAAGTCGATCATTAATCAAATGAGCATAAAAGTGGCTAGCAATGTTAAGAACTGACCAAATAAAGCTAAGACATTAAGAAATAACGACAATTTAGATTTCTATGTCAAACCGTCGAGTACTGTTTGCTTTACTTCAAGTTTCGTCCAAAGTGTAACTAAAAAGCGTATCAATGTGAGTAAATGGCTTGTTACTTTCAATTGAGGAATCTGCTGCATGTGTCACAAGCACACACATACACACACACACAGAGCGAGCTTGAGAGAGAAATGGTTAGGAGCAGAGGGTAAGGCAGCGAGAGGAAGGCACTTTCTAGCGGTGGCAAATGTCATTTAGATTTATCGCGAACATTTTAATGACAACTACTAAATGCGAATGTCATTTGGCCGGCAGAGGGCGGCACGGGGACCATCGACAATGCTTGGTAAATTGCATACTTTTAGGCATGGTCGTTTCATCAACGTGTCACAACATTGTGCCACAAGTTTTCAGTCTAATACGCAAACTTTTAATTGAGTTTAAATTTGTATGAGTCGCAGCTTATGTTCGTATGCGTATAAAGAAAAGGTGGTGGTGGCAAACACTTCCTCTTCCACCCCGCTCACGCATTTATGTGGCAGAAAGTTATGAAGAATGAATGAATTTGAGTGCCCAAATGCCAAAGCGTGTGTGTGTGTGTGAGTGTGCGTGGCGTATACTCAATTTTTTGAAGTGTGTCGGTTTCAATCCTGGCAAATTGCCCATAAAATTTTAAATTTACCATAATGAGATGCCATTTTTGAATACCTCGTAATTTGGCCAAAACCTTATGTGTGTGTGTGTGGTGTATGTGTGATTTTGTGCTTATTAACGCCTCTCACCTGTCACGAATCCCACAAAAGTGCAGAATAATGAAGATGGAGATTAAACTAATGTACAGTTAGGGTCATATACTGTACATGCACGTAGGTAGACTTACCTTTCGCTACCATTATGAAATAATAATAATAATTATATGTATGTATGTATGTTCACACTCTTATATATCTTATATACCCTTTTGCCTTAAAAATAATGAAAACTGCGTTTGTTGTGATCACCATTTTTTCATCATTAATAATGCACATTATAAATTTGCAATTTCAATGAGCTGACTGACATATGCCAGCGATCTGGCAACATTGAATATTTTTATTCGTTCGCCTGATTGCCTTCAGCTCGTAGCATCAAGCTTTTGAAGCAAAGCTTCATGGTTTAAATATTCATTCGTCTACTTATCTCAAGTGCAATTTACTGTTTTGAGAAAAACTCTCAATAAGCTCAAGTGACACGCACACACACACACACACACAACTACTACACATGTGTAGCTGCATAATTAATAAGGCACATAAGCATAAATGTGTCGTAAACACCGTTATTGGGTTAAGTTCTTTTTAGTACATGCATGCAAGTAGTTAGAGCGAGAAAGAAAATAAAAACAGTTCAATTTGTTAGTACATGCATGCAAGTAGTTAAAGAGAGAAAGAAAATAAAAACAGTTCAATTTGTTAAAACATACATGCAAGTGGTTAGAGAGAGAAAGAAAATAAAAACAGTTCAATTTGTTAATGGTTCAAGTAAGCAACGAAAATGTGACATATTGAGGGCAAAATAATACCACCACCACAAGCCGCCACGGCTCCCCCTTCCACTGTCCATTAATTTAAGCTTGAAATGAAAAATGACTCAATTTGCAATCGCTTGCCCCTTTCACCTGGCACCCCGTTATCCATATAGTACACACCTTGAGGCGCTTTCTTGGCTTTAGATTTTAATAAGGAATAATTCCTCGTGTCAGAAAGTGGCTTTGCTTATAAAATGTCTTGCAATTCCACAACGACAAATGACTTTTGGCTTCGTGGCACGTACGCTAGCAACAAC